>JMFS01002222.1:0-21190 GCA_000699545.1 Podiceps cristatus
TCTAGGTCACTGATGAAAACATTAAACAGATGATAGCATAAATTCTGTGCACTGATTAAATCTCTGAAGTCCTGGGACTGAAGCAGTGCAAGAGAAAGTAAAAATGCATGTAAAGCCACAAATACATATTAAAAAATCCCATTTGACTGCAATTATGTATCCATTTTCCTGAATCCAGTTCCAGGACTTCAATCACTATAGTTCAGTTGTTTGAAGATGGAGCATTGCAGTGCTTTTAATTCCCTAATATAACCCAGAACACTCAAAATAATAAAAAAAGCAATGTACGCTTCAGTAAACATTCCTAGTGTCAGTTTTTGAGACTCAAGAAACAATCTTCGTTCTCAAGTGCCTTGCTTTGTCACATATATGGCAATGAGGAGTTCAACCAATTCTGCTATTGAAAAGCTTATTTTTTTTTTAGTATAGCATTTAACTACATCCATTTATCTGTTACAGCTCTTCTGCCATCTGTGACATATCCTATGTCTTGAATTCATCGTCAGGAGATGACGTGTTTCATATGTTACCTCTTTATGCTGCTGTACATGCATTCCAATCACCGATATTTTACCACTAGGAAAAGAATCTTCTGATTTCGAGACACAGAGGGAGACTAATGACAGAGCCCTCAGCAGGACACTGCATTTCCTCGACACCAATCAGAGATTACATTTCCTGCCTTCCACTGCAGCCTGAAAGCACTGAGCAGTTCAGAGGAGATCCAAGTAGCTTTGGAAAAAAAACCCAAAGCCAATCACAACCGCCTACTGGACACAGCAGTCGCAAAGAACTGGATTAGCATGCAGAGCAGGGGGAAGATGCAAGTTATTTGTTAACTCAGTCATCCGGGTGCCTTATTAAACAACTGAAGAGGAGGCAAAAGAGATAGAATGATTAAAAAAAAAGTGTTGGAAAGAAAAACAACCTCCCTCTCCTATGACAAAGACTAAATTGATTGGCACAGCTATTCAAATAGCAGTGCTCTTAGACTAGTGACAAAACTCCTCTTCTGTCTTATCTCCACAGGCATTTCTTAGAGGGACAGGAGGATCCAACAGTCAGCTGCCTTCCCAAGTGTGCCACCCTACACAAAAAGGGCGAAGGCTGGAAACAAGAGGGCCTGAGACTCTCAGCCAAATAGCCTCCTGAACAAGAAAAGGGTCATCTTGTCTGGACAAATGGAAATCTTGAGAGGCACCATTTTTAGGTTGGGCTGCACTCCTTCATAGCGTGTCAACAACAACAATAAACATCTGCAGCAAATTATCAAAGTTGACATGTATAAAATGGGAGAATATCATCCCTGAAACAATCAAGATGAGGAGGAACATGTAGAGATTCTCTGCACTTCACCTACAGAAGTCAGGTTGGTGCTATAAAGAAAACCAAAGTTAGCAGTGTAACTTGGAAGCGTTGCTATAACTAGAGTAATTTGAGCAGTCAAGGTCTGATTTCATTGCAGAGTGGTACGAACATTACAACAGCAGCTCTATGCAGACTTTCTGTGATGCACTGTATGTGCTAGCTGCGGCAGAGATCTGGTCTGAGGTGTGCGAAGGAAGACAGACAATGGGAAAAAAAGTCAGTATCGTTCATCACAGATTGTAACAGGATCTGGAAGCAATCAATTGCAACAAGTTGTGATCAAGAAGGATCTAGGCTGTCAGCAGAGAGACAACCAGCCACCAAAGGCCAAGTTCCAAGTTTATTTTAGAATATTGATATGCAAATCTTAAGGGAAGAAACAAACACACAGAGCATGTAGATGGACTTTTTAGAAGATTCCAGTTATCTAAAGCAAGTTAGTCACTTTCTTACATGACAGCATTTAGCTATCACCATGTAACCTTCCAGCAAAACTAAAACTATCAGTTTATATGGCAAACCACAGTTTTATTTAATTCCCATAATAGTAAACAAACTCTCCCAAAAAGCAACCACTATCAGGTACACACTAGGTTTGGTACTTTGGCATAGGATGGCTATACTAACCTATAACCATATCAGCCGTCTTATTATTCCCTTTATGCTGCAACATTTCCTCCTCAGTTTCCAAAAGAGAAAGAACAAACTTGTAATGACTCTCCTGGGTGGTCTCCACCCCATCATATCCCTTACTTCTGTCTCCCACGTCCCTTAGCTTGCAAGTCTTGCATCAGCACCAACTATTTTTTTTTATTATTATTATTTCAAAGAAAAGAACTAGTGCTTCCATTTTCCAGAAAATATTTTCCATAGGGGGTGAAAACAAGACAAAACAAGCCCCAAAACACAACACATTCATTTGATGTACAGACTTACTTAAAAATCAAGTACTCTATTCTAAATTGACCATTTAAAACCCTTTTTAAAACTATAATGAAAGTTACTGTTTCTTGTAACCTGAAACATTAAACCTGAAACATTAAAAAATATGTTGTAGCATCAAATCTCACATACTTAATAAAAACACTATTTCAGTAAAATACTGTCAGAAAAAAAAAAAATCAACCAGCTCCACTGTCCTATTAGGTATACTAAAAGCTGATTTTCAAATTTGTACAAGGGAAGCCACAGGCTTCTGAGATTTTAGGATTATAATCAGGTGCAGAACAGTGTCTAAAGAACAAAAACTCCGAAGAGCTCATTTGTGTATCAGTGACAACTAGCAGGACAAAAAAACCAAGCACCTTAGCTGCTCACAGAAATATACATTTGCCACAACAAACCACCCAATACAATGCCTTCCCTAGTCCTTGTGAGGCAGAGTATCCTGCTTGTACCCCACACTTCTTCATTTATATTTGGGACAAGAGAATATTAAAGTTCTGATCTGCTTTTTCCTCAGTTAATGTATTGCCTCTCTGCACACTCATGAGATGTCCTTGGCAACTAATGATTTACCTCACCTGTTCCAAGAACAAGCTGATTGTAATAAATTACTCTGGCTTTCAACACTACTTCTCTATCCATATGGCCCCTAGTATACACCCATCATTTATCTACAAGGCTTTCTAAAACAAGTGATGCTGGTGAAGGAAATGCTCACACAGTAAAATAACCTTTCCATTTATTTATAAGAGGCAAGATTTTGAATGAATAAGTGTCTATGCTAAGCTTCAATACTGAATGTGTCCTAGGACTGATCAGTAGCAAGTGTCTGGTTCCAACCGAGCCTCTAAAATTGCACCTTTTAAAATTATTTTTAAGCTGATCACTGAAAGTGTCTACTACATATTACTTCACAGACAAGTGGCAGTACTATTGCTGTAGGAACTAATAGAGAAGGCATTAATAATGTAGACACTATGATCACAAGACAATTTCAATTTCACAGCTGAAATTATGTATGTCTATGCCAGCTGCTGCCATTTCACACATGTACTCTCTATGGCTCAATTTCCCTACTTTAATAATTTTTTAGAACTTTAAGTAAACAAAAGTATAACACAATGCCTCACCTCCCTTTCACACCTTTTCTATATAAGCCTCAATATTTTTGTGGCTGGTATAGAGCATTGCGTGCTTTCGTACTGGGAAACGCACAACAGAAGCTCATTCAATGTACAGACAGATCATTTGCAATGTATTAGGAGGGAAACGAGCAACAGGAAGACCAGTGTGAGCCATCCTCTCTCACACCTCTGCAGATCATTACATAAACAAATACAGAACTCATTCTAGGACAAAGAAATGAAAGTTACGATTCATTAAGAAACAGAAGGAAGGATGGCTGTGATGCAGTTCTGCGGCTACATCCAGAA
Organism: Podiceps cristatus; assembly: GCA_000699545.1. Lineage (NCBI taxonomy): Eukaryota > Metazoa > Chordata > Aves > Podicipediformes > Podicipedidae > Podiceps > Podiceps cristatus. The sequence continues at coordinate 3,747 of JMFS01002222.1, forward strand.
TAATTAAAGAATTAGCCCAAAAGCAAATAATGTAGTGCTTCCATTTTCCTAAAGTCCGCATAAATCTATCTTGTGCACCTCTGCAGATCATTACATAAACAAATACAGAACTCATTCTAGGACAAAGAAATGAAAGTTACGATTCATTAAGAAACAGAAGGAAGGATGGCTGTGATGCAGTTCTGCGGCTACATCCAGAATAATTAAAGAATTAGCCCAAAAGCAAATAATGTAGTGCTTCCATTTTCCTAAAGTCCGCATAAATCTATCTTGTGACAGTATTATTTACTCTCTAAAGACATGATGTTTGGTATCTAAAATATGAATCTACATTTGTTTTACTAAATATTTTTCTTCCTGCTACTACTGTTTTAGTTTTAAAAGACACACAAGACAAAACATGCCAGATTCAACTCTGCAGTGACTCCACAAAAGCTCTGTACATTACATCAGGGACAAATCCTGCCCCTCAAGTTTTGTCAGCAGTCAAGCAAAAAAACTCAACTCTATAATCAGCCATACAAAACACAACACATCTGAATCTCTCCAGAAGCAACTTGACCTAGAGAAAAGCACCAACTCTTTGAACAGCCTGAGAGTTGGCATGCGCTCGCACAAGGGAGCCTGCTGCCTCCCTCTTTTGCACGTGCACCTGCTGTGAAAGGGCACAGAGCCCGGCACGGTCTCGGGCTGCTGGTGTGGAGAGCGGGGTACCAAAGCGTGCCGACTGCCTCAGATGCCAGGGAATAGATACTCCTCTGCCATCAGCAAACTGAGTCTGCCCAGACACCTGAAACACTGGTGAACATAGCAGCTTCCAGTGCTGCTGCTCCGCAGTGCCCTGACTGCCGCTCGCAGGTACCTAAAATTCTCTATAGGTTGCCTGGGAGCTTTGTAATGTAAAACATTCATAGAAGTGACTGGTCCTTTTGCTGATAGGTTATATTAAGCTATCACAACATGTTACACTCCAGTCTCATATGCAGCCACTGTAACAAACTTGTGTTTTATATTTGCTATAAGCAAATCTGCAGAAAAAGTTCATGCAAGTCTTCACATGAGAAGACTCTACCTCCTAGAAGACTTAAAGTTCTCCTTTATACTCAAAGACTTACCCCACCACTACCTTCAATAAATTTCACATTGTGTTTTATTACCTCAGATTAATAAATAGTCAGTTCATCCCTGTCTACACTAGTTTAGCCCAGGTACTTCAAATACCCTTTCTGAGCCCAAAGGCTTACCCAGCAGTCTAACTCTGCAGAACAATGAAGCTTTAGCTAATTGTGCTAATTAATTAAACTAATTAGGCAGCTTCAGCTAATGCATGTAAATGCAGCTGTTTCAGAATATTTCATCTTAAAAGGTTAACATAATTCAGCATGACTGAAGGCAAACAGTCGCTTTTATAGTAAGTGTTAACAAACAGCTGCAGTGGGTTGTTTTGCACAGGAAACTGTTGCTGTCTTATACTCCCACAGAGAGAAATGCTCAAGGGACTCAACAGTACTTAAATTGAAAAGACTGAACTCAGCTCCAAGACAGCAAAAGGGTAACTTGCACATCTACCTAGTGTACGTGCCTTGCTGCCCAGAAAACTCCCAGCACAGTTTCACAGTTGACACTGAAGTCTCAACTGTGATATTACTGCTATTTAGCTAGCTTTAACCTGAAAAAACTTTGATTTTTGTGCAAACAGAGGTTGTGACTGCACAGTCATGGGGCTATTTTGCCTTACAGACCACAAATACCTTATTCAAGCCTCACAAGATAAACAATCAGCATGGTATTTGCACAATATAATACACTTTTGGCTTACATATTCAATCCCTTTTGGAGTAGAATATTGTAAGTACTTCAGTGTTAAAAATGTATTAACATTTCTTTGATTTTGCTAACAAAGATTAGCTATAGATTACTACAGTACCTTGCATGTCCAAAGGCCTCAAATGTAATTTCCATTGCTAGGCTCATTTCAAGTAATAGATTCATTTGAAGCCAGTCCATTTTATATTTTGGTAAGCCATTTCACATTTGCAAAGTATACCTCTTCCTCATCTTGCTGCATAAAAGCACTCATTAAGATGACGTTAAAAAAATAATATCAATATTAGGGTAGATGAGCATAAGGTTAGAGAAAATGAGAGTGGCAGAAGGAACATTCAAACTGAAACTCTGACTATATTCACTTTAGGCAATTACTAGGATGAAAGGCCAGCCGCCTTTAAAACTAGCACTTGAGACCATATATTTTAGTAGAAAAAAGGTACTGAGATCTTTCGCAAGACAGAATTCAACATGACAAATCACCGTTATGATTAAATAACACTAAAGGCAGCAACACACTGGCAGCCTATCCCATTTTTGCTTGCTGTTTATCTTACTTCCTTGTCATTAAGGAAATATCCCTTTTCCCTACGTGGAACTGTAGTGACATTTGACAAAGTAATTAAGAGAAGGATGATCATCAGCAGCTGCCTTTGCCCTGTTACTGAACACAGTCGATACACAGTTCTTGACTCCAGCATATGTTCATGCTTTGCAGACTTATTGGGAACTTAAGGTCTTTCTTTTTCTGTCCTTCCTGTATTACATGGAAAATAGAGTCTAAACAGAGAAACCACTGAATTATTAGCAGCAAGTATTAACCCATCTGGCACAATCCACTATACAAATCAAACAATAAACTGCCCAGTTTTATTTCTGCAAATCCATAGCTATTTTGAAACAGGCAGGCTTGAACTCTCTTGACAAATGGAAGAAAAGCTAGTTTGAGCAAAGGACTCTGTCAGGGCTGTTTGCTACTCATCCATCACTCACTACCCTTTTCCAGTTAATACTTGGCTGAAATAATCCTGCTCACAAAACATGAATCTACAGCGTACAGGATGTAGGGTCACATATTTTAAGGAGGCAGAGACAAACCCTGACTCTGAAGAATTCATTAATTCCCCCATCACTCATGTCCTCAAGTCTGCCTCTAGTCCCTCTCCTAATGCTCCTATGCCACCCATCTTCGCTTGACCATGAACTTGCCCATACCACAAGACTAATCCAAGTTAAAACTAATCCTTCTCATACAGAGAAGAGCTTTTGTGTGTGCTCATACAAGAGAGAAGGGTAGCACAGATTTAAAATTAACTGACTAAAAACCTGTTTTTTCAAAAAAACCCAACCACCAACAAAAAACCCCAAAACCAAAACCACAAACCTACACTTTAAAAATAAAGAAAACACCCCCACACAACCAGTTTCAGCTACTCATAAAATGAGGGCCTAATTCTGATTCAGACTCTTTACTTTCACTGTATTACCTGAAATACAGTAGTTAAAACCTGATTTGGCGAAAGGTATCTTCAGTCATGCAAGAATGCAATCTCACCGCACAGCTGTGAAGGCTTGCGGAATATATGGGTCTGGGCAAACTCCTCCTCACCCTGACAATCAATTCCTGGACTTCAAGTGCTGGAGTGTTGGTTACACAACAGAAACCCAGCTGGGTTTCACAGATGTATCAGAGACTGGCTGCAGAAACTGGTGCCAGATACCAGCTAGGGATTCTCAGGTCCTCCAGTGAGGAAGAGGATGAGAAGGAAAAAAACAGATGAGGCTTTACAGACCAGATTGATTCTGCTGGAAGCCTGGGCCAAGTTTCATCAGAAACCAAAAGTTCACTCAACCTGGAATAATACCGATGAAACACTTCAGACTCTTAATTTTAATCAAAAAGTATCCAACATTCTCTAGACCTGAATATATAGTGGTGAAATAACACGTCTTTTCTGTTGAGGATTTAGGTTTCATCTCTCCTGCTTCTCTTTAAAAATGCTTAAGTCCTTAAACATGATAAAATAAAGATAAAATCTTTCTATTCTAATTTTCCAGTGCACCCTGTTTCACACTATCACACCCACCTAAACAAGGCACTAAGGTGGAAAGAATCTGCGAGAGTGTACAAACACTAAAGCAACTAGTACCAAGCTGGTCTTTGCTGCATTTCAAAAGCCGTTTTCAGATGAAGAATTTTGACAAGGAGAATTTCCAAAGGTCAGTACTTAAGATATTATGCAAACAGTAAGATGAATACAACTGTTACTGTAAGGTAGCAATTACAGCTTTAGTCAACTATGGATTCCACAGTAAAAACAAGCTAAAGTATTGTAAGTTTATTCTAGTAATGCTAGTGATCAAAAATAACTGGAACACTAGAGCTTGTAGAAACAAACCACTGTCATCCAAGAGTTCAGAAACTTCTCTAGTTTTGGATTTTTCCAGTCAGTATTTCTAACAAACAGCTGTATAATCAGTAACTATGCCAGTATGCTTTACACCGTGACCTGACTGCTAATGTACCTGATCGCTATCTTATCTGAGTTAAAAATCCAGGTTTAATAAGGAGGGAAAAGTTTATGCTAATGCTTGAGAATGTTCTAAAGAAACACATTATTGGTAAAATAGCTTTAACTCTTGTGGTTTCCAAATGCAAAGTCCAATTTGGAAATAATACTTCTTAAAGGTGGGAATCTGTTCTCCTTGAGTTTTGACACATGAAGGTATGAGAACAGGAAAGGAAGAAAATGGAAAAGAAGAAATGAGAGCAAAAAGCCTCTGTATTTTTTCCTTGTTCCAAAGGTACTTAGCAATAATTTGCAGGTAAAACATGTCATCCTTTCTATACCATTCAAAATGTTCACAATTACAGTATACTAGCTACCTTTTTATGAATTCATATATACCTAGATAAGCATTTGGGGTATGGGGAGAGGTGAAGAAATGGACTTGTATTACTTGCTAGATAGAAATAAGTCTGGCAGCTAACCTTAAAATTCTTGGACTATAACAGAAACTAAGACAGGAAAAAAAATATATATGTATGTGACTCTGGCTGTTGTAGTCCAAGTACTTCATTTTAGTTGTAATTAATTTCCAGTAACAAAAGCAGATACAAAGGGCTACATATGTATTCTTTAATGTACAAGGTTATAATTAATATTAGGTCTGTTTTAAATTTACTGTTATCATCTATTAAAGAAGAAATAATTTTATAGCTTTCTAACATGTAGCTCTTCAGCTCTAAATCACTGACCATAACTAATAAGCAGTGTAATAGCATGAGTATCTGAAGTAAAACCACAGACTGCAATTTTGTTGATTGTAAATCATCATCATTTTTAATGCAAAAGCAACAGCAAATCTCTGTAATTACTGGGTGCATTTTGAATCACTTTTATGATTACTGCTCTATACCCATTAAAAATCCAAAACACTGAACTGCACAGGGTATAAAACTAGAATTATGATACACTGCAAGCTATAATTGAAATCCATAAATTTCCTTACTCGTGTTCAAGATTATTTTGTTGCCAAGAATTGCAGGCCTGCAGAATTAACTTGAAAAACATTTACTTGATCTAACTGAGCAGTAGTGGCAGGGACAGTAGTAGTTGCTTCAGAGTACTAAAAAGAAATAAAATATGTTGAAGAACAGATTTGACACTCCCACTTGTTTCTCTAATACATTTGGCCATCTAAATCATAAAATAAAAAGAATCTGCTTTAAGCATTATAAATAAAAACTGAAAAGGCCAGCAGTAGTATACATGCAGTTTGAACCTGTAATTACAAACTTCAAGACACAGCTTATAACACCTGGTATGACTTACCACCTACAGAACTGGCCAAGACCATTCCACGGAGTAGTAAAAAAACCAAAACACACCACAACCAAAAACCCCCCACATATACAGTGTTTTAAATGCCCACAGACTACTTGAGCAATCTATTGCATTTCTTTATTAATAAAAAAATGTCTTCTAGCAATATATGGGTTTTAGGAGGAGTTGAAAGGAAATAAAAAATTAAATACCTTATAATAAGAAAAGGCTTTTATGTTCCTAGATATATGAAAATGCATACTAGCTAGGCATCTCAATACTAGAATAAAAAATCATCTAGAATAAAACACACATTCAAAAAAGAAAAAAGATAATACTAACTTAGATGAGCAAGGAAAGGCATATCAGGAAGTTCAAGGACTTGGACAGCCCAATTCACAAGGAGAGACCAGAAGAGCTTTCCTTGTTTGAGCTATCAGAACAAAGACACTGAAGAGATACAACTGCTCTCGTCATGCTGGTGAACCTGAGGTAGCCCTCGAATGGGAACTACTGTATGGGTGCAGTTAATCTCTGTACGCAAGGAGATACACCCGTATTGGAGACTACGCATAGGTGGAGGGGCACTGCATTGTTTTCTGTTTTTACACTATATCCTACTTAAACTAAGAGTCATCAGTATTAAAAAAACAAAAACACCAACAAAAAAACACAAAAAACACACCACCACACAACTATTCACTTATAAATGTGGGTTGGAAATTAGAAGATGGTTCCTATTTAAAAAAAAAAAAAAGGGGGGGGGGGGGGGAGGAAAAAAAAAAAAAGAAGGGGGGGGGGGGGGGGGGAGGGCAGGAACTGAACACCACAACAGTTTTGAGGATCTTGAAGAGCTTCTGTTAGGATGAATGACAGGAATAAACCAGTTTCCTAAATCAGAAATATTCTTCCATGCCTACATACCGATGTCATTGTCTGCTTCCACTGGTCGAAGCTTATTTTAGTGTAAGTAACAATTGTTTTTCATTCAGGTAGGGTTTTCCTAAATTAAAGACACAGGGGGGGATCAGTAAGAGACAATTTGCAGATCCATCCTGCAGAAGCTCCTAGGACAGAATTTGAACAGAACAAGGTACAAAGTATACTTCGTCCTTCCTCCCTTCCCCATCCAACTTCAACATGGAAATTTCTACATGACCAGATTATAACATCCTATTATGAGCCACAGTCATGGTTGAAGAAACATTCTTTAACCTAAAAGTCCCTTTTCACTGATTTATAACTTCCCCTATATTATTTCCTATTTTTCCCAAAGCTCCAGGCTAGGAGCAACCACGCAAAATATTTCCCCTAAAAGCAATATATTTAACCGTGTGTTTTCAGGAACAGTGTGCTGAAAGTGGGTAACATCAACATTATTTAAGAATGTTTTCTGCTATTTAAAAGTAAACTGTTGAAAATGCCAAACTTCACATTAGTATATGTAGATGAATCCGTGGTTCAGTAATTAAGTATAATTTCCCGTGTACTGCAGCTTGCCCCCTTCACATTAAGATCAGCATTTGTGAATCAAAACATATTCAGTCCATTAGAACAATAATGCAGACAATACTTAAAGACACTAAATGGGTTCCCACTGCATTAACAGGAAGATCTCCTGATTGTACAAGTAGGGAGTAAGAAATACAGCACTAGAGTGAGCAGGTACGGAGATAGAGATGCTGCTTGTCCTTATTTTCCCCTTCCATTGCTAAGGCTCGAGGAAACACAAAACTCAACTTGGCTCTGGTTCCCTCTTGCCTGGGCATTTAAACTCTCCTGGGCTTTTCCATGAACTTGATTCCTTTCAGCAGCACACACCTCCCTGCAGTCACAATACAAAAGCTACGTTTCAGGATGCTGCATGTATGACTGAGCACCTGGGTTAGAGTCGGAAAAGGATTTCTTCTCATTAAGCCAAATGCTTAAGGTGCAATAGTCAACTGCTCTTGCTTCTGCCTTTTGCACCATCCCAGCAGGTAGATCCTCACAACGCATGGCCATCATGCAGTGCAATTAAGAAAGAGCCCTTCTTCAGAGATAAAGCTGTCAGAGATTTCATTACTGGACCACTGATGACAGAAGAGATTTACAATAACCCTGCTGTGATTCTCCCACATAAGGCACACGTTAGGTGAGTTTAAAAAAGGGATGAAGATCCTAGGGATTAGAAGCATGAATGATGAATTTCTGGCAAAACAACAGCACAATGCACAATGGGGAGAGAAAACAGAAGGCACCTTTTCTCTGCACAGAAAGAAGGAAAGTTGTGGTGTACCCTGGCAGCCACTTGATTGCTCACGCTTGTACAGCGGGCTGCTCCAGGCTCTTTGTCCCTGGCATGTTGTATAAACTAGAGCAAACTAATCAACTGGTTTCTGTTTGTGTTTGTTTTTTAGTCTACCATCTCTAAACAAAAAATACCAGAACCACAAATTGCAGGATACCTATCTGCTCGTTGCCAGACCTGCAAAAAGTCAATGAAACTTTGAGGTCTTGATGGAAAAGTAAAAATGTAGACTAGCAGAGACTCCTTGGGCAGGGCCAATCCACCAGGTTATCCAAAGAGAGGGAGGGAGGGAATATATCCTTGAAAGTGTATAGTAAAATCCTAAAGGCCTGCAATTTAAAAACATGTTAGTCCTTCCCCTAGTGACCCTGAATCAGTTTGGTGTGTCTGCAGGGAGATGTAGAACAGACACATTTATTTTTACATGACAAACTGAGTAGGAAAAGTGTTTCCTGCAATTTGTACTTTTTAGTCAGACTAACATAGAATAAAGATATGTATGGGGGTTAAGAAATTTAATCATGATTCATGTGTGACCCAGGCACATTATTCTTTTCTCCTGCTACATCCTGAACAACAGAATGGATGCCATACGCATCAGGCCAGATCCTTGGCAGTGGCCAGAACACACGCAGCATCCCCCCAGGAGATGATTTATGCGTATGTCTCCAGGTCTTCCTTTGCAAGCCCTGCTTTTGCACACGTATTCCTGTATTGCCTACAGACAAACTCTTCTAAGGCACGAAGGGCTGAAGAGCAGCAGAGAGTTATCTGCAGTTCCCTCTGCCCACTAGAAAGCTAGCAGGAGCTGAAATTCAGAGTAGACATAGGCATCTGTACCCAACAGACATCCTATATGTAGAGGCAAAGAGCTCTACAAAGGAGTTCACCTACTAGGTTAGATTTATGATGACAACCAGACTGGTAGCATGGGGGGGAAAACTGGACGCACGCAAGGTGACTGTCTGCAGCATGCCAACAAAACACACTACTACTCTCTGCCAAAACTGGTGGTGTAACAGTGACCAAGAACAGTGATTTTTTAGGTCAGGGCAGAAAACAGAACGATGAAACAAACCTGTGTTTGCTGGAACAAGATTATTATGCTGTATAGGGAAAACCTTATTGATCCTCCCACAAAAATGCTTTTGTTTTGGGAGTCAAAAAGTGACAAGATGTTGAACAGTCAGCATAGGCTTGTCAAGAACCAATTATGTCAAATCAGTCTAATCTCTTTTTATACTAGGCAACAAGCTTCCCAGCATAAAGGAAGTAAATAGATGCCAAAGACCCCGACGCTATTACGTCTTTTAATATTGTTTCACAAGACATTTGTATTAGCAAACTAGGGAAGCACACAGCTTAAATGAAAATAATAAATGAGTACAAAGTATGAGGAAAGCCATATTTACAAACTATGTATGCCAAAATTTGAAGAGGTATCAAGAGAGGTTTTCCAGGGGGCTGTCCTCAGCACAGCAATAATAATTATTTTTAGTACTAATTTGGCTGGTGAAATAGAGAATGCGTTTTTATATCAGCAGGTCACACTCAACTGGAGTGTAAATGCACAGGAGGCCAGGCTTAGAATTCAAAATGGCCTTAAACTGGCGGGAGAGCCTGGTAAATACAGGGATGTTATTCATCAGGGACAATGGCAAGAAAGCACACCTGACTATCAATCATTACCTACACAGATAATGGGAGAAAAAATGGCTCGCTCTGCTACTTAAAGGTCTCAGAACCTCCTGTAGATCCGAGGCACGAGTCAACAATACCATAACATTGTAAAAAGGGTAGCAGCCACATGGGGGTAAACAAATCAAATTATAAACTGCAAAGACAGAGTTAACTAAGTGTTCTGCCCAACACCAGCAAAGTCCCTGCTGGGATACCATGCCCAGACCCCTTCAGACCAGCAAGGGAGAGAGCACAGAAGGAACCAACTTCAAAGAATAAGAACAGGTCTAGAAAATGTAACCTAAAAGGGAGATTAATGAACCATCATCTTCATCTTAGTTTGGGTAGGACTTTGTAGTACCCCGAGGTAGGTAAAGCTTGCTGCCAGAGGAAAAGAAAACCTCTATTCTCCATGCCCTTGGCTGACATGACAAGAAGTAACAAGCTAAAATTGTTGCATGGAAGATTTAGGTAAGATATGAGGAAAACAAAAAAAAAAAAATCTAATAGCAAAGACAGCTTAGCATCATAAAAAGATTGATAGCCAAGATTAAGGTCACCAGCAATACAACCTCTGAAGTTAGACAACTGTTTGTCAATCAGTAGTTGCAAAATCCATCTCACACTTGAGGAAAACACTTGTCACTATGTCATCTCTATTCAGAGGTACTGGACAAGTATTTAAATCACAAAATTACTAAGGGTTGGTACTACCAATTAGCCAAACATCAGAAGAACATTTAACTCCAGCGTGGATCTGATGTCACTAACAGAATTATTTTTACAACTTTGGCAATATCTATTTAGTCAAGCCTTAGATATATTGAAGGGGAACACTTGGAAAACTGCTGCACCAATTTCACTGCTTTTTCTGCTCTTCAGAGATACACGGTTGGTTCAGTTCCATGCAGCACAACCACCTATTTGTACAGTGGAAAAGAAGCTTGCACAAATCTGCAGGAGGCTTTTTCTAAACATATTCTTCAGCTGCAAGCTGTCTAAACAACATCCAGAGCTGTGATTTAAACATGAACCTATAAAAAAATAATAATGCTTTTCTCTTCCAACTTTTTTCTTGTATTTAAAAGACACTGACAGTATTTGGAAACCCAAGGTTTAAGTATTCTTTATACACAGTTTTGGGAATATAGAAAGAAAACACCCTTACAGGGTTATTCTCCTATCTTTTTATGCCTTTTTTTTCCCCCCAATTTCAGGCTGACATAAAATGGTCTACATGGGCACAAGCAATGGGCTTACAGGATCTAGAAACACCTGTGTTTATCAGGAAAGGGAGGAGAAACCAAAGATTCTGAAGAAAAAGGGAGGGAGCATATGGGCAGCCAGCCATCATCTTCTCTGAACACATCACTTAAAAAAATAATAAAAAAACAAACAGGAAATTAGTTACAATGTCTGCCAAATTTCCACCGTTAGGATTGACCAAACACATACGTAAACCAATCCACTTATCTCCAGACAAGTCCCAGCATTTCACCAAAGTCAAATAGTGATCTCTTCCTTGGGGTATATAGCTCCAAAACAACGTGATAGAAACTCACAATCTACAAACCTTTTTCTCAATCTGACTGCTCTTGAGATTGCTTTACTACAGCTCATACCTCCTTTCTAAGTTTATCTCCTCCCAGGCAGTTTAAGCCCAGTATAGGCACCAATAATTGACATACAGGATTACTCTTCTTAGATAGGCAAAAAATTCTTTTGAAAGGGCTATCCAACATTGGTAAAAAAATTACAGCACAATTGTCAACTTTTTCCCCCATTTCTTGCCTTCTAAATATTTTTCACGTACCAAAAAGCATCTCATTCTTACTGATGTTTTCTATTCCCTTACTTCTAGCTGAAAAATGGAAAACCATCCAGAATTCCACCACACTGTTTGACAGGCTATGGCTTACTTCACAACTTCACAAGTCTCCAAAGTAGAAAAAGTAAAGGGGGGGTGGGGGGTGGAAATGAGAGGAAAGCAAGGAAAAACACACCCACCCCTCAGAGAGAAAAGAGGTAGAGATTGATGTAATGGTATGTGGATGGCAACATTAACAGGAGGGGCAGTACCCACAATCTCAGTAGATTTTCCAGAGAGGAAGGATTTTTACTGGTTCATTAAAATGTCAGCTAATAAAAAATATGTTTAAAGAGCCAGTTAGATCAATGCAAGGTTTCAACCAGAAACCATAATATGTATATTTTTTTTTTAATTTAGTACTTTGAAAGCAGAATTGGAGGTACTCGACAAAAACCTGTCTATTCCCAACAAATTAAAGAGCAAAATTTCCACCAACTTTCATGATAGAGGGTAACAGGGTCAGAGCCCACATACCTGCCAGAATCTATTGTAAACATGCTTCCACTTCTGAAAATCCAACTATAGAGAAGGCAACTGATAGCACTCACTGCTTAAACTGCAGAAGTTCCCTCTTATCAAAGAGCTATTTACCTACCGACATACATCTTTCAGTTACTGATTCTGCACGTCTCACTTTCAAGCAGCCAGCAAACAGACTGCAGGAAAGTACGCTCAAGACAAACATTCAGTGCTGCAGCCTGTTAGAGCGCGTTACAAAATCCCTAAAACTAAAACCTAAATATTCATGCGTGCCCCTAAAACCGTATAACATAAAAGCCATAAATATTGCTCTGTTAGCATGTTGTTTCTTGTCTGTGTGATATACATAATCACAAACAGATCATTACTATTCAAGTATTATCCAGAAGAGTCTACAGAAAAGTTTGGTAGTTTTTCTTTATAAATGCAACACTTTGCAAGCCAAACCTGCACTAAAATAAGAGCAAAGCCATTTAGAACAGAAATTTTTCTCTTTGTTCAAGGAGACAGAGAAGTAACAGTATATATCAGCAAATACTGGAGGGTGGGGGGAAGGCAGAGGCAGAGAGAACAAGCTTTCACTACTAAACAGCCAAAATCAGTTCTGGGAAGGACTGCCTAAATAGGCAAGTGCTAGTGAAAACACCTGGATCATTCTGAAAGTCATTCTTAAGTCACCACCTCTAAAAGTTCGCAACAGAGTTTAAATACTGTGTTTGAAGGAAAAACAATGCTACCACTTCAGTTAAAAATAGCACATCTTGAAAATTTGGAATTAGACACTTACAAACTCAAAACAATCAAGTACATGAAGTGTACATTCATACTGCACAAACTATCAGTAAAAATGACAAAAAAGGGGAATATTATGAAATTAGAGTGTGCTAATTAAAAGGAGGAAATCATTTTTGTCCAGCTGCATAGCAAATTCAAATTAGAGAAAGAAATGTTTCATGGTAAATATAACAAATGATGCAAAGAGAAGAAAAAGAAAATAAGCTCTTGAAATTCTTTCACTACCTTTGCCTTCAGTTTAATTCATTTTTATCCTACATATGAAGCTATTTCTTATTAAAAAGCTGATGCTCATTTCCTTATCCATGTAGGAAGAATTGTGTTCAGCACAAAGGAATTTCTGCCTTATTTTCCACATCAAGATCAATACTATTAACTATTACATCAATTTCAGCCACTGAAAGATCTATGAAACAAATTCTATGAAAGCAATTAGTTCTGCTGGACAAATCTGTTCTCCTTCCAAAACCACCATATACTCACAGAGGAACAATACACTGCAATGGGTTTTTTTCCCTGTTAGACACCATAGGAATTGATTTAATTAATCCAGTGGCTGCATAAGCAGTTCTTTTTAACATACATAAGTTTAGAACATAAATTCTCTTTTAACTGAGTTTCCAGCTCTAAGATGAAATAACCCCTCAGGGAAACACCTCAATCCTTTACAGCTTCCTATATAAGTGAATTAATACTTGCTACTGAAGGCTCACATGAAAATCACCCAATTTTGTAAGTGATGCAATATTTTATAAAATGCACAGCACCCACGCTATTGCATGCTCACTATAGTATCAGCATGAGCCAGCTTGAACAAGAGAGTCAGACTACCTATCAGTACAGTAATCTTCTCTTTTCCTTGATACGCATAAAAACTTACCCACGACAAGCAGCATTGCAGATTCTCTGAACTCCCTTGGAATAATATCCCAAACTAGTTAAATTGTCTGCAGTGCTACTCATACTTATAGAAGTAAATGAGCCCTGAGGCTGCTAGCCTGGGAGCACCTGGGAGCAAGCCCGGCTCAGCTGATTTCCATTGCTACCTGATAGCAATTAAGTTAGTTCCCTCCTTTTCACTATGCAGCACCTGCAGGCCTTTGTATCAAAAAGAATAAAACCATTTTCCTGTGGAATTATTGCATCAGGACCAAAGTACTACTAAAAGGAGATTTTTTCAAGATTGCTTCAAACACTGAGTTTTTAGACCACAAATTGGGGAAATAAAGTCAACTTCTTTTTAGGAGAATTTTGCCATAACCTTTGCTAGGGATACTGATTACTTCTTAAAGGGACACAGAATGAGTGACTTTAGGGGTTTTGTTTGGTTTTTTTTTTTTTTTTTTGGTTGGTTTGGTTTTACCATTATTGGCAATGTCACACACACATTTTATTACTTCTAGTCACTGGCTACATGAAGTATGCTCTTACTGCGTGTAATTTTTAGACCTGGACAGAAACCAGCTACTGGTATTCCTGTCAAAACTCCCCTTGCTCCGTCCTACTCCACAAGCTACAGAGCATTATTTTTACCACTGTGTAAATATCAAGTGTATGTGAAAATCTGCCCTCTGAAATACTCTCTTGGCAAAATCTTTTTTAGAAGTTATTGTACCAAAAGTCCAATAAATTTGCCTCGCATGAAAATAACAAAGCAGGGAAAATCAAAATGAATTTTTTTTTTTTTTCCCCAGATCTCTTGATACAGTTTCAGTCACATTTCCTTATTTTCTGTTTTTCTCCCTTTTTGAATGTTAACATCTTAACTTATCCACAATTCTCTTTATTAACTCTTGAGTTTCTCCCTGACAGTGTTTTAAAATGAGATTTCCTTGTGACGTTTGGTGTGATATGAGAGAGAATGTAGACTCAGTGGCTGAAATAGTCACTCATTCTTATCTTTAAGTTGAAATGTTTATCCTAGGAACTAACACATGAAGATCTATAACAGACCTTCTCAAGGGCAAATTCGCTTCTTGATGACTCTTTATTCTGGTACTTCTCATTCCCTAGCTATGGAAAAACCTCTGCTTAACTAACAGCTGAATATTTAGGGGAAAACCTTAACTACAAGGTATACAAAAGATCAGAGATGCATTTGTATAAAAATTCTAAATGCAGGGCAACACAAGCAGTTATTAATAGAACAGGTTTTAACAAAATTCGAATAAAAACATTGTGGCAACCATTAAACAACTGGACAAGAATTCAGAGATGCTGCAATTAGAAGCAATTACTATGATCACATGATTAGCTCTAAAAATCATGCCCAAAAAGTCTTTGAACATTTTGATACTGAACTCATAACTTTTGATGAGGTTACAACTTATTTCTTTAACAATATATTCAGTCTTGCTTCAAAAAGACCAAGTCAGTCCCATACATATGTTCGAAAGCTGTAACACATCCCGCTTTTCCTAGACCACTCCCTTCTTTCTGCCACAGACCTGGGGCTGGAGGGACTTTGGGTAACTGCAGCTTGTGGCAGTTTTAAGATCAAAATTTTTAAGACCGAAATCTAGAGCTTTGGCTCTATGAGACCACGACTTGGGCTCAGTCACCCGCGTTGGTCAACGGGAAGGCAGCTGGGGGCACTGAGCGCGAAGGGGAGAGAAGCGATGGCCCCGCTCTCCTCAGCGGGAGAGAAAGCCTCTCTTCTCACCAGAGCATGGGGGAGGGGAGAGAAGGATCCAAACTACAGCTTCAACTCCGGGGCAGCAGGAGAGGGAGATGGAATGAAAGTCATACGGGGCTTGGGATGGGATGGGATCAAGTCAGAAAGACATAGCATTGCCTCAAGGCATACAAAAAGGTTTTGTTGCATCAACTCTGTCTTTCCACTCAAACAGATCACAGTTAACGCTCCTCAGCTTTGTGGAGAGAAGGTAGATTGGGGAGAAGGAGGTTAGGGAGACCTAAGGCAAAAGATGTGCATTCTTGGGTGGGAAAGAGATTGCTCTTAGGGAAGAAGATAGTGTGCCTTGAGGCAGACTTAGGGGAGATGACTGAGGAGAAATCAGGGAATGGGTAGCTCAGGGGTACACAGAGGGCTCTGGGACAGCAGGGCTGGGGGATGTGGAGCCCAAGGGACAGGAGCTTGCTAGTGCAGAAAAGTCACTCCCAGCAAACACCTCTATCCACAAACCAAGGGCACTGACGCAGAACTGGCGCCCACTCCTAGTTTGGGGTTTTGAAGGTTGGTTTTTTCTCTCTATGGAATAAAGACTTACTAAGTTTTTGGTTTATACTGGCTTTTGGCCTTCTTCACAGCATGAATAGCCTAGCTCCAGCTCTCAGCCACTGAAGTTCTCAATGCCTTTTTCTGCTAATAAAAATATTTCCTTCTGTGCATGTGAGAGTATGGCCAAGTGGCCACTTAACTAACTCTGGGAAAAAAACAGTACAAGCTTTTCTTAGTCCCTGACTGAAAGGCAAGTTTTTTTCCAGCTTCTTAACTCTTTTCTTAACCACATCAAATTTACTGTGTGGTTTCTGAGGCACAGACTTCAGAACCAGACTTAAATTTCCCCATAAAGATCCCACTGATGTCATATGCAGCGATAACACCACATCCCTGCTTCAGGGTGTGGATCCTCAAAACCAACGCAATTCTTCTTGGGAAAAAAAAAGAACTTGTGGAAGACATATATTTATACCTGGTTGTAAGTATTACTTGCTATATATTATTGTCGTTTCCCCCTGATTTTAAGTTATTGAGAGGACAGCTGTAAACAGCTATCTGTACTTGATTCCAGCCAATATACATTAGTGTAGATTTCAGAGCATACTTATTCTGGCACATACCTGCAAGATCTATGTTCAGAAGTCTGCCTTGCTGCTGTTCAAGCTGATAATGGTGTGCCTTGAGGCAGACTTTTAAAGCTCTGAAAAGTTCTGATCTTTTTTTTTGCATGCTACTGCTGTATTTATTGTTCTCATCTCATGTCATACAGTTCTTACCCACCACAACAATTACAGTCAGTAAGGGTGCGCTTGTTAGCTGATTTAAATTCAAACACTTCATGCCAAACCCAGCATCAAATGAAATCACTGGCAAAACCCCCATTGACTTCACTGGGAATGAGACCAACTGGAGGAGCAAGGCTCCCGTGAGAGGCATGCATCACTGTCATTCACATCCTGCTGAGGTTGTGAGAACCAGGACTAGATACTATTTCAAGGCCCTTCTACTTGTCTTTCATGTGACACACCACTTCTCTTTTGTTTTGCAGCAAGAAAAGTTTTTTACTATCTATCTGCAAGTAACAAAACAAAGAGGCTGGATGAGGCACTGGAGACGGTTTTGGGCCAGCCCAGCTCGCAGACCGCCAGTGTCTGGGAAGGTTCACCCGATTCTCCCCTTCCTGATGCACAGCCGGTCCCAAAATAACGCGGCAGTGCTAAACATAGCACCGCTGTGCTCTTTTAATAAACGGCGATTTCTGCAGCATGTACAAGCCACCATATTTGTCAAGATAAGCACATCAATATGAGATGTCGTATTAGCCTAGACAAAGAGATTGAACCAGATAGCTTTGTCAAACACCAAGCAAAGGGGCTCATTCAAACTGACAAAGCAAGAAATTTAGAAGTTGAGCCTACCAATTTAGTCTTAACTCATTCCATCCTCTCCTGCTTTGGAAGAGTCTCAAACCAGTGAGCTCTTTTACTGCCG
>KL254905.1:510-21295 GCA_000699545.1 Podiceps cristatus
GTGTCCTGAGTAAACGGTGCCCGCTTGCGGCACATCCAACGCTGCAGCCTCGCGCTCGTCTCCTCCTGGGCTTTGTCACTGCTTTTGCGCAGCTTCCCCCAGACTGACTTCCACCCAGTAAGAAACTGGACCATCTCCTGGGAAAGGAAAAAGAACCGCTCCCGCAGCAGCAGCTGCCACAGCCTGCTGGGGGGGTATTACGGTCCCACATCTGACTGGCACTTTTAATGTTCCTTTTATGCTCCCCCGGGGTTTCCTGTTAAAGACGATTTACGTGGGTGTCAAGTGAGGGGTATTGGGTCCAGCCCGGCACCTCCTTCGTCCTGGAGCAGTGCCCAAGGAGAGCCAGCCCTGTCTAGCCCAGCAGCTCTTCCCTGTAAACCTCCAGCATCTCTCCAGCCCTGGAGCGAGCAGCCAGCTCCCGCGGGGCTGACCCACCCTCTGTGCCTGAAGGGAAGGCCCCCCCCTCCAGCAGCAGCCAGCGGCTCCGAGAGCCCCCACTGCCGAGTCCAGGGCCACGGCAACTAGGACAGCTCGAAGCCAGTGTTCATGCTGATCGCGTAGCGCAGCTTCTCCCGCAGGATGCTCTTCTTGCTGTAGTTGGGAAGCTTGAGGAGGTTGAAACACGTGGAGGAGGTTGGGAGACGCCCGCCCGGCTCTTTCTTGCGGATCGTGAAGAAGCCTCGTAGCACGCTGCCCAGCGTGTCACCGGTGTCCTGGAACGGGGCAGAAAGGCGTCACCCTTGCGCTTCTCTGCTGTGCTCCTTCCAAGCAGGGTGCCTACACACAGGGCAGAGGCGCCGACACAGAACCCGTCTGCCGGGAACAGGGAGAGTCAAAACTCAAAGCCCCGTCCCCCCCGACAGCTAGAAAGGAGCTCCCGCTTAACCGCAGCTGCCACGACAGCGCGGGGCCCCTCCGCAGGGGGCACAGGGGGTCCGCAGGAGAACCCCCAAGCCTGAGCCAGGCAGTAAGAGCCCAAGCGATGCTGTGTGTGGGAGAGGAGGGGGGAGCAGCCATCCACACGCACCCTTTTAGTGTAAGATTGTTTGCCCCTTCATCTATCTTTATGCCTTAAGAGTGTCCTGGTCAGACAGGGATGAGGAAGGGGGGCAGGGAAGGCGCCTTGCCAGAAGCCTGGCAGGGAACATGTTAAGACCTGAGGAAGCAGGGTGCCTACCTGATCGTCAGAGACTTCCACGCAGCGGATGGAAAAAGGAGGCTTGAGGTAGGCAAAGCCCAAGAGGGGAGGCCTGGAGCAGCTGGTAACAAACTGAAAAAGTGACGGACGGTGAAAGACGGCCGCAGCGAGAGCAGCCCCAGCTCTAAGAGATGCGTGGCTAACGCAGTCCCGGCAGACGGCTGCTCGGCCCGGCATCTGAGCGCCCCAGTACAACACTGCCGAGCGTCCGCGCACAGCTCTGCTAGCCTGGGAAAACGGCCACCTACGCGAGACTACTCGTGGTGACTACTCGTAGGAACTCCGCTTCCCGGGCTGCCCCGCCACAGGGGAGCAGGGTGCAGCCGTTAAGGCGTCAGGCATTCTGATACTCCCGTCGGTGCAGAAAGCACCCAGCTCGCCGGAGAACAGCACTGGCCCCACCACCCCAGTCGCAGGCTGGGCTGACCGACAGCATTTACCTTGAGAAACATGGCTCTCTCCTCAGGGCTGAAGTCATTGGCTAGGATGTCCCACAGCCAGATAATCACCCGGTGACTCCCATGGAAGCCCCCGTAGTACACCGTGTGTTTTCTGGGGAGAGAAAGGGTGCAATAGGCTTCTGCCCCGCCCCAGCAGGAGGGCTGCAGCTGCCAAGCGCTGGGAGGATAATACCTGCCACGAGTCAGGGTTCGCTGCCATGGCAAACGCCAGCAGCACTGAGCCCCCACCAACACTTACTGGGCACTTGATCAGAGAAAAGGGAAAGGCAGAAAAATTCTGCTCTCAGAAACAAGTGGAAGAAAGGACTCTCCCATTCATTAGTCCTTTGTCCAGATTAGCTTTCAGGAACATGTTCTTCAGCTCCGTTCGTTTCTGCCTGCTCCTCAAATTTCGGTTAGGAGGAGCAGAAAGTTGTGAAAAAGCCAGTCTCCTGCAAACCTCCAAACCACGCTGTAACAAAAGGCTCGGTTTGCTGAGCGAGCAGACCAAGTTGCTCACTTACTTCAAGTCCTCGAGGTCAATCTCAGCATTGTCGCCGGAGATCAGCCGCTGCAGCTCTGGGGCAGAAAACATACGAATCCATTCAGGCTTAATGATCGACCTGAATCCACCGATGAGCGCTGCCGTCTGACTCTTGATCTGTGTGTGCATCCGGAAGTGAGCCATGAGGTGGATGTAGCTGATCCTGCGTGCGACAGGGAGGGTGGCAGTGAGGGAGCCGGAGCAGCAAGGGACACGCACCTCACCGCTGCGGGAACAAGGCCGCTGACCTGTCTCTCCAGCCCCAAAGGGCCTGGCGGTGCATTATACTTTCCCCTCCAGGGCCCTGCTCTTTATTTAGGCAGAACGAGCTGTTGTGCTGCCCAGCCGTAGCCCCCCGTCCCTCGCCTCTGGGACTGCCTGCTCGATCCTTAGAGCTCCCTCCCAACCCCTGGACTAGCTGGCTCCGATCATCGCTTGATCAGCCCTGGCCAGACAGCGGCTCACAGAGGGGAGCATGAGTCCGACTCCTCTTTCAAGGCTCCGAACCCCAGACACAGGCACTCCTCTAGGTTTGAAAAACACCTGTCCGGGCTCTGATGCCGCCTGCCCCAAAACCCACGGCTGGAGAATCAACACACCAAGAAACACGCAGGAGATTGCCCCCTTCATCCCAAGAGCCTGGAAGAGGAGAACTGTTTGTTAGAGGGAGGCAGCATCAGGCTTCCTCTTCTCACCAACAGTCAAAGCCACCGAGCTTGGTGATTCTTCATCAGCTCCTAGGCAGGCGCCACCGGCACCACACCGACCGGGTTTTCAGCCAGGTAACCTCGCTCCGCCATTCACAGCCAGAACCCGGGCGGCTTCTACTTACAACGCTTCTCTGCTCCCTCCCAGCTCCCGATTTCTGTGCACATCTGCACAAATGCTTCAAGGTTTCTGCTGTAAGCGAGCAGAGTAACATACGGGCTTTCAACTTTCTCCCTGAGCTGACTTCTGACAAGCCAGAGAAAGAGCCTTTCAAATGCAAACTCCCTGGTCAGAGCTCGAGAAGGGAAAAGACTGGGAACAGCAGATTGCAAAGCATGGCTAACAAAGACAAATCCTCAGGTAGGATCCAGCTTTCACTTGCCATTACAGAGAACAACCCCCAGATTACCAGTTCAAACACACATCTGCTTAATAGATCCTGCTTTTATGATCACTGAAGGGTATAGAGAAGGAAAAAAAAAATATGGAGGGAACAAAAAGGTGGGTTTGGCTTTCAGGCTCCGGAGTTGACATTTACGATAACTATCTAAAAGCCGGTTATCTGTGAAAATAGCTACAGGGCTCGGTGTCTCCTCTGATTTCCTGTGTCTAAAGTACGACTGTCGACTACATTTGAATTCACCACTGTCTCTTCTGAAGAACAGTGCTTTATACAACTGCCACATGTTATCACTCTGAGAAGATCTGTCTGCTCCAAGGTGTCTTTGAGCATCTGTGCCCTCTATGTTCACGACTGTGTGCCTGAATTGCTTTGAATCCATCTGTCTGTATCTATCACCGTCATTAAATCCTGCAGAATCTCAGACTGTGCGCCTTTGACCTCCGAAGCGCTGTTTCAAGAAGTAAATTGTCAATTTTTATTTTGCAAATCGAATTTAATACAATTTCTGCCGATGAACTGTAACCAGTAAATTCTATTAAGATATTTATGTGCTCCTTCTACTCCAATCTATCTCAATTCATTCCAGATGCAAGCCCAAGGAACTAGAATAAAGTATTTTGCAGTGGTGACCTTAAAAATCTAATTGCTGTACTTACTTATTTTCATTGGTAACGGGAATGGTCTTCCCTCCAGGAAC
Source organism: Podiceps cristatus (assembly GCA_000699545.1). Classification (NCBI taxonomy): domain Eukaryota; kingdom Metazoa; phylum Chordata; class Aves; order Podicipediformes; family Podicipedidae; genus Podiceps; species Podiceps cristatus. Next base: position 4,504 of record KL254905.1, read on the forward strand.
AAGTTCATGGCAAACAAGCTGAGGGAAGAAATGATTGTATTGCTAATTACTGCCTGGAACCACAATGGAAAGAAATGCCACACTAAGCTGTTACCTCCCCATAAAACATTTATTTTTACAATAAAACAGTAGGATTTAAAATTTAAGTAATAATCCTGCTTCTGCCTTGAACCAGTTTCACTTAACTATTAACATGGTAATTGAACAGTAGGGAACTCCGACTCTCCCACCAGCGGAGCCAGCCCTTCTTTGAGGAAGCCTCTCTCCTCTGATCCATCGCTGCTGAGCCACACACAAATCAAGTCAGAGAGCCCCGGGGGACTGTCACAATCCCAGCATCCAGGGGCTGAGCAAGCTCAGAGCCTCCGCACAGCTCAGTCTAACCGCCCGATCCAAGGCTATCTGCTCCACACCCGGGGCCACCCAGGGACGGAGCTCCCTGGAGCTCACCGTCCCTCAGCCTGGGCAGGCAAGGCGTGAAGCGGAGAGCGCTCAGGAAGCGAGAGCTGGGAAGCAGCTCCTTCCTGCCCCACCAGGCCAGGGCCTGGTGCTGCGAGCCAGCGGCAGGCACCCTCTGGGTGCTCCCTACTGCAAGACTCTTTGCACTGACGCTGAGGGGCAGAAAGTCATTGTTCACATATTACAGTGGCCTCTGTGCTTCAGTTCCAGGTGACTTGCAAGGTCATGGAAGGTCCAGGGAATGGAGCTCAGCTCAGGGAACGAGCTCAGCTTTCCCCGTGCCCAACAGAGCCACACAAGTTCACTCGGGAACCACAAGGTTACCCCACCAGGCTGCCTCAGCACGGCCAAAGCACAAGGTGAACAGGAGTCCCCTGGTTTATTTTGGTTTGAGTGCTGCAGCCTTCGTTGTCTTACTGCTGGGCTCTCACATGTTGTTTCTATCTTTAAGGTGGAAAAAACCTTACAGCTGAAACCTCAGCAACCCTGAGGCAGCAGCAAGGTGTTCAGCCCGCTGTGCAGGGGACGCAACCTCTCACCGGCACGGAGCAGGGCTGTATCGGTACTTAGCCGTCTTCCCACTCACCCTCGCCGCACTGTGGGTGCATTGACCCTGCTATTGCTATCGGACGTATCCAAGCTGGGTCCTAACTAGCCAGCTTAGGGGTAAGAAACTGCAGCACACAAAGCTCTGCAGGACGAGCTGCCCCAGATAAACGCTCCATCACTTAGCGCTCTCTGAGCTCTCTGCCACCGGATCTACGCTGCTACCAGTGCTCAGGCTTAGCGCTAGCTGGGTCTCCCCACACAATCTGCAGCAACAACAGCATACGCAGATAGTGAAGGCATTTTTCTCTTCTCTCTCCCTGTTTCCCAGCCATACGCACACAGCATCACAGAAGCCAAGGCACAAGCACATCCAAGTACCTTCAAGCCTTCATAAGGGACTGTGACAAACAGCCTTTCCTCCTCAAGGCCAGACCTCCTGACACACTTCGAGTCCCTCTGACAGAAACCACTACGTTTAAAGAAAAGGAATTCCTCCCTCCTCACATAGATTCTTCTTTTTAAAGGGGAAAACCAGTTATGCAGGGAAAGCCACACAGAGCATCCACCTGACACACTCAAACACCCGTCCCAGAGCAGAAAGCACTCTGTGCAGCATGAGCTAGGACAGACTGCCTGACTTCTAGATGCTCCAGACCAGCCCTCAGAAAGCTCAGCAGAGAGTAATGGCTGTCTTCTGCTGGCAAGTCAGACTGCAGGTGTATCCCTCTGCTCTAAGGACACTAACAAAGCTAGGACACCTCCACTCAGGAGTCAGATTAGCTCTGCTGCCAACTGCTTATATTCACAATCTGCCACGTCTGGTGCCACAGACTTTCCCACCGCAGCGGGCAACGATCCTCAGGACCCCTCTCAGTGCGCCAGAGGCTCTTCCTGGTACATCAGCCAGACAAGCGAGGGAGACGCTCCTGTGCAGAGCAGCTAGGATCTAACCAGGAGAAAGAGGGACTGCCTGAGCCGGGCTGTGGACTCCGACCATCAGTGCCCAGTGCCCTCTTCACCACCTAGCACGGGGAGGGTGTTTGGAAGAAAGCAGAGGTAAGATCCAACATAGTCATTGAATAAAAACCTACCTGACCCATCACATCTTCATCGTAGGACAGCGTTAAGCCCAAGTCACTGATATCACCGTCATAACGCTAGAGGAACAACAGAGGAAAGGAATGAAGGTCAGCATCTAGCAGCAGGAACAGCAGCTCTGTAGTTTTGTATTGCTCTTCCACTAAGCGATCCCCAGCAGACCTGAGGCACCAAAGCATAACAAATACACGAGTTGCTACAGGTTATGGGGAGACCGCACAAGAGCTGAAATGAAAACTCAGGATTTCCTGATTGCCAGTTCCGCATTTGCATCCTCAGACTCCTTTCTCATCCCTGCTTGCCCCGGCAAGAACACAGGACAGTTACCTGCCAACCTGCCTCCGATCAGCAGTAACTGCCAGGCTGCTTTAAAGACAATCAGTACCCCAAAGGCATTTGTGATTCTAGCACTTCTAGCGATAAGGGAGTTGAACAACAGGAAAAGTAATGCTCAAACCTTAATTGAAGTGAGATTTTTATAGAACTCGGAGTCCAAGGAGGGGAGTTCATCAACGGAGCTGTAGAAGACACTGTGGTGGTGCCCAAGTAGCTGACTCAAGAAGAAGGAAGCAAATGGTACGTCCACGACTATTCCCTACAGGCAACAAGAACGCACAGGTAAGGTCCTGCACATACGTGTCACGTGCGGCGTCTTTGGTTACCTACGAGGCCTGCAGGAAGATCATGCGTTGCGGAACAAGTGCAAAGGTGCAAGATACTGAAATCAGCTAAGAAAACCACATCCTCTTAAAATCTATTAATTAGTGGAGCAGGTGCAAAAAGGCAACAGGGGAACTCCACTTTTCCTTTAAAAGAACTGCTTTACATGGAGGGGGTCCTGTTGTCACTCCACCCTCCTTTTAGCCACATGTCCCTTTAAGCAGCAACAAATGAATGCTCGTAAGGCGCAACACCAAGACAAGACTTATTCCAGCTAGGAGCAGGTACAAAAAGGCAACAGGGGAACTCGCTTTTCCTTTGAAAGAACTGCTTTACATGGAGGGGGTCCTGTTGTCACTCCACCCTCCTTTTAGCCACATGTCCCTTTAAGCAGCAACAAATGAATGCTCGTAAGGCGCAACACCAAGACAAGACTTATTCCAGCTAGTGCCCCCAGCACCAAGAAGAATAATCAAAGTATGTCCCAGGTTTTACCTCCAAAGTGATTTTTAACATATGCCCGAAGAAGTGCCAGACTGCTTCGACATCAGTATCTTTACCCAAATCAGTTTTTCAAACCCACCTCTTCAGCAACACCTCCCCAAGCACACGACAGATGCTCTCAATGGCAAGGGGCATGCCATGACAGAACCGCTTCCGAACAACGCTACACCAACCGTGACAATATCCTGATACGCTGCTTCTGGCTCACCTCATATACAGCCTTCCCAAGCATCTTCCCCACGAACTCGAAGAGCTGTAGGTAGTTCTCATGAATGTAGGATGTTGGTGATGGATACAGCCGCTCATCCCCACTGGTTGTCTGCACACGAACAGAGACAACAGTACAGTGAGCCAGTCTGTCTCTCTCTGCAAGGGGTCTCCATGGCCAGCATCCGCAGCCCTGCGTCATACCTTGAACAAGTTGAGTGCGGGGTCAAAAACCTTCTTTATTATCTCTTCCAGAAACTCTTTGAAGACACCATCTTGATCAATACCAGCCTCATCGACACCCAGATCATTCACAAACTTCACTCTGATCACTCCCTTCATGGCGTTCTGGGAAAGCTGCCGTAGCTGTTCATATCCGTCCTAAGCAGAGCAGAAGAGCCAGAGGACAATTATACAAGGAGACATGTGAAACATCCACGCAGACATAGAGCAGAGACAGGGGACAGATACACCACAGAAATACATGTTTCTCATTGAATTTGGTGTCCAGAAAGACCAGCATTTTTCCTAGTCAAAACTCCAGGTTTGTAGCAGTCTGAACTGAACTAAGGTCTGGCATTTTCCTGTGACATCACTTCATATAAAAACAGAACTGGCACTAGGTCCCTCGGCTTCCACAGAGAAATTAAAAACATCTTCACCCCCCATGTTTGTCAGGTCAAGTTACTGGCTTGTTGGTTGGCTTCTGCAAGCCAAGTCACTCACCTCCAGCATACGTGAGCGGCGGATAGTGATGTGCGTGACATGAGGAGATGCGGAGCTGGTTTCAACCAGCCCAAGCTTCTCCTTCTCCTTTGTAACCATATTTCGGAAAAGCAGCACCCTCTTAAAAAGAAAACAAACGTAAGTCCTCATCCACAAGGACCCTTATCCCAGTGCAGGAGGGCTTTCAGATGCTCCTGTCCCACCCCCAGAACTAACTCCTGCTTGTCCTGTTCCTGGCTAAGCCCAGCGATGCCACTGTCACCTACTCACTAGAAACAGTGGGATCTGCCTCCTTGTTCCCCAGTGGGGCAGAGAAATCCTTGAAGCTCTGCTTTGGGAGGGACGGGGTACCAATACTGAAAACAAAAGCACCTTTGCTATCACCACACAAAAATCTGTCATCTCTGCAGATCTGCTGCCTGCAAAAAGACACTCTGTTTTCTGCATAAAGACTTTCTCCGAAGCCACATCATGCATTGCTGGATGACTCCATGCAGCTTGCGCACACAAATAAGCTCTCTCTCAATGAGAGAGATCATGACAGTTTATAGGAAATATACTGGGGAGATTGGGGGGAAGGAGAAGATTGTTTCTTTACTGGCATTTCAATTACAAGGCCCATGTCATAAAATGCCCAAGACACACGTCCCTTCTATCCCAGGCCACAGAGGTCACTGGCTTTTCAGCCTTCGTCCGCTGCCCCTGTCCCACTCACGTTCTTGTGGGGAATGACGTGTGGGATGTACTGCAGGAGCAGCTGGGCTCGTTTCTTGTCCTTCTCCAGCTCCTGGAAGAGCACGCTGGGTTTGAGGTCCCTTACAAAGAAAGGCACAGATTCAGAGATCCCTGAGAAACGCCCAGGTGCAGTAAACAGCTGGGGGTAGGGGAGAGAAGAAACCTGTAACCATTTCAAAGACAACTTAAGTGCTCAGATCTAAGAAGGCCAGAGAGACTCAAGCTGTTCGGTGCTGAGTCAGTTTTCAAAGCATCACCCTCCACGAGCAGCAGCTAATCCTTACACCGCAGAAGAGAAGCACAATAGGAGGGGCGTCCTTCAATGCAAACGCAGTTCCTGAGCTTGATCTCACAGGCAGAATGAGAGGTGCTCCATTTAAAGTAAGGCCACGCGAGGGGAGCCGGTGCGCTGGGACAAGCATGCAGCGGCACACGATCCTTGCCCTGAGCTGGACACTTACTTGCGTAACCAGTGATCCTCAGGAGCAAAACGCCTGCGGCAGTCCCTTTCATACAAGACCATCAGCCAGCCGTGGACAGAATGAAAGAGCTCCAGGGTCTCCCCTCTGGCATTCTCTGAAGAAAGGAACAAAGCAGCAATGTCCAGGCACCCGAGGTAACAGGGGTATCCAAGAGCAACACGTTGCTCACCCGCCCCACGCTAACAGGACAGGTGTACTTCTAACGGCCTTCAGACCGAAGGGAGAGATTTGGTGCCTCCCAGCAGCCAGCCAGTTTCTTCTTTGATCAAAGGGAGACCTCTCAGCCACAGCAAAGCCAGCGCAGCCAGCTCCAACGGAGCCATCACCACAGAAACGGACTCTCTCATCTCCCTGCCAGAACTGAGCTCTACCCAAATTACACCAGCATGTAGATCAACACTAGGTATCTACGGAGACGCTAACAAGCCTGCTCTGCTTTCTCAAAGCACTATCTTATATTCTTGTCCAATACATGGCCCGGTCATGCTAAACTTAGTCTCTGGCAAAAAAACCCAACGCCCCACCATGTCTGTTACACAAATTCTTATTGGAAATAGAAGAGAGCGCTGTACTTGGTACCCAGCACAACAGGGGCATCTGGACACCAAAAGAGTGGGGCATGTTCTCATGCCACACAACGTAGTATGTTTTTTGTGCAAAGTAATGATTAGCAGAAGCTTCAAATTCCAAAATTAATGCCCTTTGTTGGTCTAATAGTAACCTCAACTCAAGCTACTAAAAGCACTTACCCACAATTCCATCCCAGATCATCTTAAATACAAAGGAATTCAGAAAAGACGAGATGGTAACAAGCTCTTCCAGTTTGAATGAAATCTGCTCTTCATAGACTTCTATGTCATCAAGAATTCTACCAGAGGAAACAAATGCAAATGCACAAGTGTAAATTTAATTCCCTTTTGAAATTTTCATAAAGGCATATTATCCTTTAGCAGCAGCTCTTATTTCTATGACAACTGACACCCATGAGGATCTAAAGTCATAAACAGCTAAACTGTGTTTATTGATTTTGATCGATATCTGATCCTAACAGAAGACACTATGAAAGGTCCAAGACAGAAGCAGAACCAGCGCTTCATAGTCAAAGGACCTGTGCGCTCATCCCCCCAAAACCCTTTTCATCATTCAAGCTAAGGAAACTGCCTCTACTAACCAGCAAAGGCGATCTTCCACCCCCTCTCCCACCCTTTGCGCTGTGTAAGTCTATGAGCAAGACAGCAAAGGAGCTGTAAACAGACGCACATAAGCTGGGCGCTTCCTTGCAGCGGTATTAAAACATTGTTCCTCAAAGTCTACCTGGATTCATCAGAAGCGTTTGCTTTGGACTGACATAATCGTTGCCCATAAGCAGCAGCAGAATTGTTTCTTCCCCCTCCCTAGCCAGCGCTGTAGTGGTTTGTTACCAGTTCAGCCAGCAGTATGTTCCTGAAGCAGCACGTGGCTGAGGGGGAAAACCCTTTGTTTCTCAGGACCCTGTCTGGGAAGCTTGCTGCTTTACTCTGCCTAGTTACCTTCGTGCAAAGGCAGCAACACCTTAACCATTCCCCTTGAAACTTAAGGAGCACAACAGCATCACATTACAAACCTAGAGAGCACCCTCTGCTTGCTACCTACGTGATAAGGTGGCGGGAGCAGTCACAGAAGAGCATCAGCATGGCCAGCAGCCTCTTGGATTCCTCTGTATCATTATTCAAGCACTCCAAGAAGAGTTTTAACCCACCCTGTGGTCCCAGCTCACAGATAAAAGCCCATAATTTGGGCAACAGATCATCCAGGTAAGTGAGGCCTAGCAATGGAAAAATATAAAGCACACTCAGTAAAGCCTGCTCTGCCGGCTTGTTCGTGCGGGCTCAAAGAGACAAACGTCACTTGGAGCCAAAAGATCCTTCTGCAAAGCAACGCTTCACTCGAAGGGAACACAAGCCACCCATTTGGCTCCCGAGCCCGTCTGCATGAACGGGAGACGTACAACCACCAGGAAAGCAGAACAAAGCTTTTAACGAGGCATTATCCTTCGCACATCTGAAGCCCTTTCCCGCTAATTATTTTGTGACTTTAGAAAAGAATTAATTCCTGTGATCCAATGGCCATTACAGCGATCTTAGAGATGAGAACACAAAGAACGGGGTTGTACCTGTGGTCACCACTACAGCCACAAACAAAGCATCCCAGGCTCCGGGCTCATTCCTCTGCTCTAGCCACTAGACCAAAACAGTGCTTATCTCTTCCTCCATCCATTCCTAAGACAGGTAATTTGTTCTTAAGATGTATGAAAGCACTCAGCGTTTGCACCACATAAAGATTAATATCGCTAGGCTTCTGAAAAACACTGACTCAGTCTTCAGTTTGATATGGAGTAAGCAAGGTTTCATTATAGGAAAACTTGCTTCAATTTGTATTCTGGAGAGTTAATGCTTGATAAAGAAGTGATGAATGTTATTGATCAGATGTATGATTTGGGATGGAACAAGCCTTCCACCCAGCCAGTCAATAAACTGTTGTCAGTAATAAAACTACCAACAAGTCAACAGAATTTAATAAGAAAAATCTATTTTTTTTCTCAACATTTTAAGTGATTTGAAAAGCACAGATGTGCCCTGACCTGTGAGTATCTGCAGACGGATCTGCGTTAGCGTTGTGAGCGTGGTTTGGTACAGGACACAGATGCTGCACACCTTCTGCACTTCTGCCGAGTCCACTCGCTTGCCCCCAACAGGCTTGAGAATGTTGCGGACAGATGCAGACTTCTGGAAAGCTCTCTTGAAAAGATCTGGTGACAGAGAAGCACACGAGACGTCGGCTCAGGAGCCACAAGTGCTATTCCAAACCATTTCTTATTCTCAGCCACTTGGCAGTGATGTGAGAAAGAGGATTTCAGGCAGACTAAGTCACTCCACAGACAGCAGGCTTTGGTGGACTTTTCTGGCAGAACACGGTACAGCTGCTAGCAACGCAGACGAGTATTTCAGTGGGGGCATTTCTCTAGAGCTTAAAACCTTAGCAGCACTGCAGTTCCTAATGACCACGGGATCTAGCGCTACAGGCAGCAGCTAGAAAATAGCTAGATTCCAGCTGCCTTATCCCAAAGGCTCTTCTGCAGGATCACCGCGCATCGCAGCTCCGGGAACCAGCTTCACCTTGCTTTTCACCTGGGAAGCTGCCCTCCCATCTCGCCTTGGGAAGTACTAAGTTATGCAGCAAGCACTTCAGCGACTTGAGAAACAATGAAAAAAACCTGCTAAAATAAGCAAATATTTTCACAGCACCGAAGTCAGAGACTTGCCCTAGGTCACAGAGGCGCTCTGAGCAGGAATTACAAACAGGAGAGACCATATCCCCACCTGAGCAGCAGCAGCTGCTGCAAGTAATTACTCAAAGCTTTTAGCATAAGTGGAAAAGTCAAAGCTCTGTCAGTCTGCGAGAGAGAACGACACAGGTACGCGCGCGCACACACACAAAGCAACCCTCCAGAACTGACTCTTCATAGGAAGGCTGTTCTGCGGGGAAACTGGCTGTGTTGGCGGCTGAGCTATTTCCTGATTTTCCAGCAATTTCTTGCTGAGCACATCACTGAAGAGGATGCGGATCATATGGACTCCCCAGAGATGCTGCAGTTGCTTTGTCAGCAGAGGCATGGACTCGTTCAATCTGAAAGAGGAGTCAGGGAGACATGTTAGAAGGCAGGCTGGAATAAAACACCGGACAGTGATACTCTGATACATTTAGCTCATAGTCAGAAGGGAGCGTGCACCAACCCTCCTGACGGGCCTCCTGGGAAGAGCCGATACCCAGGTCCTGTATCGAGTGCACCAGCATGGTCACTGCTTACCAGCCTAACTGTCCTAATTCATCTCCTCATGCAATAGTCTGCGCGCAAACGCAGAAGTTTATATTGTGCAGTTATAGCCTGAAATACCTGCGAAGTTATTCTGAATAGGGTCACACTGTTCATCTCAAAACACACTGCAGCATCAAAAAGAAAAAAAAAAAGAGGAAGAAAATAAAGAGAATGGCTTAATCATCTATCACCATAAGTCCTCCTCACTTACCCATAATCCACAGTCTGTGAAAACCAGCCCAGAACAGGATGCCAGTGGGTGAGGTTGGATTTCTTTTGTGAAACGTACTTCTGGCAGTAGGAGAGCATGTGAATGAGCACACCCACAAAATGAGCTGTCTCCTCCTCCAGAACTTTATCATTCAAGGAGCCCAAGTACACAAGATTGCCTGGAGGAACGACCAACACAGCAAGACTTAAAGAGGAACAGATGCTGCGGGACAGCGGTCACAGACACAACAGCTGACATGAAGTCACACCACTTTTCAAATCCAGGAGAGGATTTCTGTGAAGAACGGCCATTAGAGGCTAACCGACTGGCAGCCCGCATCAGCCTCTGAGGTGGCGTGTCACTGTGGCCGCCTTCTCATCTGTATCCCATCAACACCTGCCACAAAGCACTGCAAGCTACAGACGACCCATGGTTATTCCCGAGTTCCAACTGCTCCTCGTTACTTTTACAGAAATGAGAACTTAAATATTTCAGTAGCACATCCATGGAGGGAAGCTAAATTCAAGTCTGCCACATTGCAAGGCCTTCTCAGAGCCCAAGTGAAAAGCTAGCAGAGACACTACTTCACAATTTAGGTATGACGACACGTACACAGGAAGTCTCTGACCCTTCCTCCATTTACAAGGGTCTTAAACCATGTTTGCAACATCCCCAAATGAATCTCAATCGTTATTTAGAAATCATCTAAATAAGGAAAAAAATCATGAGTTGGAGGCAGCTCTGACCCATGGAGAATGAAGATTTGGCTCAAGGCTCATTTCCAAGCACAGCGAAAAAGCGTTACAGGTGCTTACCCAACAAACAAAGAGTGTGACTTCCTTCTAGGCACACACAGACGTCTCGGCACTGTGCTTCACGACTTAAAAATAGGATGAACTTGCGGAGAAGATTATGAGATTCTATCACTGCCAGACGCTGAAAGACAGAGTTTAACTGCCGGTGAGACTGAGAAGCACCGCACCTGACCTGCCATCAGCAGTTCAGTCTGTCTTTTCTTTCCAAGTAAAGCAGCAAATTGAGACTGTTGCACTGAAGAGAGTAAGTGTTTGACATGAAGCTGGTCTAGGAAATAAAAATCCTTGTGGGCAAACAGGCCACATTCTAATTGTAGACAGACCTTTGCAACTGTCTGTCTGCAGGAACACAGAATGCCCGTTTGGCACGAAACTTGCCTGCCTGCACCAAGCTACAAGAGGCGCAGTTACAAGAAATTAGATTAGCGGACAGCCTACTAGTTGCCATCACAGATCCTTTGCCACGCAACAGACTGAGGTTTGCTATGGCTCTGTCTACGGTTACAGAAATGGAAGAATAAGGACGTGCAAAAATTCGAGCTGTATGTCACATATTCCTTTATTTTTAATTATTTATTTTAGGGCAGTTCAGCCCATCATCCCAATGGTGTTAATAACTTTTGTGGTATTAGAAACTCAGAGCATCTGGAGGTTACGCCCTCCAAGGTTTACCCAGCAAGCGCTTCCACAACAGAGAATCAAAGCTGGCAAAGAGGGAAATGCCAATACTCTGTTCCAAGAGCTCATAAAATGGAAAAACAAGTGCCCTTACGTGATATTCAGCGGATTTTTGGTACTATTACATCACCCACTTACCTCAGGTGTTAGAGTAGCCAGATGAGTCATTATAGCAGGCACAGACATGATATGGATCAGAAACGACCTCAACAGATTGTCTGAAAACTGCGCAGCAACCACAGGGCTACAGAGAGAACAATACGTCAGTGCGAGTAAGCTGGCCTAGCAAAGCAAGGCGCAGCCTTTAACCGAGCTGTTCGGAAATGGCTGCTGATCCCACCCTCTCCAAGAAGCATCGCTGAAAAGAGACCACTTTGTTATCACAGCAAGTTCACAAAAGAGCCCATGACTCTACGGAGCATAAACCAAACAGCATAATGTATTTTTACACAGCACATCTGTAGCGCCCAGAGCACTCTAAGCGTTGCGTGGTTCATCTCTGAAGTTCCCTTTCTCTCCTCACTACCGTGAAGTCAGTAATTAAACAGCTGTTTTCCTTAAGAAGCTGTTAAGCGACACGTTCAAGGAGATCCACTGCTATTCTACTGAACATCACCACCTCATCATCCCAGCAGCGGCAGCTGCAGAAGGGAAGTGGCACACAATTAACCACGGAGGTCTTAACAGAATGCTCGTTACTGGCTGCAGGTTTCCAAAGTGAAGAGACGAGAAGTCAGGGTAACAGCGTACTTTTCTTTTTTTTTTTTTTTTTTTTAAAGCAGACCAATGAATTAGAGAGACCTGCAACCAGCTTTTGTATTAGGGACAAACTTTGTCCCTGCAAACTGAGCAACAGGTACAGCTGCAGCAGCAGCTCACCATGAAGAGGCCCAACCACGCTTATCTAGAGAACTCCAACCCCTTCTGGTGGTTTAACAGAAAGACGTTCAGATCCCGTGCTCTGAACTGGAATTGCACGCCGAAGTCTAGGCTCATACTAACACTAATTACTGGCTCAAGAGCATTCTGATCTGAAAAAGGATGACAGGAAAGTGAGCTATTTGCCTCAAGCAGCTTCTTTCATCGGGGTGATACTCTCAATGGCACAAAGAGACTGGCAGAATGAGAAGCCTTCAAAAACCACAATGAAGACAACTGTGGCTGCATCACCCCAAGCAGCCCCGCTGCCTTACCGCAATGCAAGAGAGAAGACGGCAGTTAAAGAGCCTTTGGACAAGGAAGGTCTGGATCTTGCCAAGCCATTGGTTAGCAAAATCTGGAATACAGAAAAAAAACAAAACACAACTCTGATTACTCCTGAAAGACACTATGTTTCTTTTCAGGGCAGAGAAAAATAACGCCACCAAAGCAACCTAAAAAGCAGTTACTACAAGTCATTTGGCAGAACTGGAAGGGCTTCAGGTTAATAACAGCCTCACGGAGAAACTGCAATCAAATCAGACACTCTACAGTACTTATCTCCTAGGACCTGTACTCAGGGCTCCCAGGCCTTTCAAAATTAACAGGCAAGGCTCATAGCTGCCTGCTAATATCATTCTCATTTAAAAGGTTAAGAAAAATTACATCAGTTCCTTTCCTGTATCAAACACATACAAAACGGCAGCAGCAGCTTGGAAAAATATTCAAGAGTCCTTCCAGTCCATCTCATTATGAGATGATTAAGTAGGATTTAGATTCAGCAATAGTGACAAGAAGGAGACGGAGTATTTGCTCTCAAGTGCTTTGAAGGAAAATAAGACCACGCACAAATCACCAGTGCTCCACAACCAGCTTCTCCTCAACACACCACCACAGAGATCATAAAAGCTTTCTCAGAACAAGGAGCACAGCACAGGACTGGGACTTGTCCTGAATAAAGAGAAGACGTAACTGTATCAGCCCGAGACTGACCTGCAGCACAGAATAAAATCCCTTCTGATTTAGATGTCCCATGATGTTTGCACAGATGTGGTTCAAGGCAGGCCGCAGGGTTTCACCTTCCGGGTTAAAACACCGACGTTACTACATCAGCATCACAGCTCCGCTCTTTATTTCCTTACAAACTATAAAACAGTTCCCCAGTTCATGAGCCCTTCTTGCACAAAGCCCTTGCCCTTATTTGCAAAACCATCATTTTAGCAGCATTTCACAGCAAGTCTTGTTTAAGGTGTAAGAATCGTATTTCCTCGTGATACCTGTCTACCTTTTTTATGTGCATTTCCTACAAAACCCCAGAGCTAAAACCACATTCCATTATCCTCTGAACGCTTGGGTGTGTGAGACTTTGGAGCATTATAGAAAGGACGTAACTGTTGCTGTTCTAAGGGAAATGGCCTGTCTGATCTCAAGGGAATCCCTGCTGCCCATTCTGTGCTTTGTGCAAGCAGGAATAACGAATCTTCGTGGTAAGCACGGGGAGAAGACATGGTGCGGAAACAGCATTCGGTAGATTTTAATAGCAAATCCCAAATCGGTGGCTTAAAGTATTGAATTGGACGCACCAACCTTTTCCCCGAAGGATTTTCCACGTAGAAGTGTCTGTGAAGGTGACAAGCATTGTGAGGTGCAAATTGACCAGTCTGGAGTCTTGTAAGATGTCAGGCTGCAACAACAAACACACACCCCCATTAATAAATCAAATTAGCTGCGTGCCAAACTACAGAACGGTTAAACGCAGGGAGACAAAACAAAATGTTTCTTACCTTGAGCTGCTTGAGAAATTCACAGCAAAACCACAAAATGTCTTTGATCTGTTTGATCCATAAGAGCGTAAGATCCTTGGAGAGCGCCAGCGACACGTACCACACCTGAGAAAGGCAGGATACAAGTGGGAGCAGTGATTAGCACTTGTGCTACAGACTGGCAGAATACGTTGCCGGGAGCTTCGTAACAAAACCTCCTCAGTGCCCTACTCAACCCAGCAGTGGCACCACCTTATTTCTCTCCCCAGAATTCACGGGTCAAAGCACACCACCCACCACAGAAAGAAACTGCCCTTTAACCCCTGAAGCTCTATACAGAGTAAAAACGTCAGAGGGACACTACAGAACTTGTCCAAACCTTCACTGGGGAATCTCAGCGGCGTTCAGGGGCTTTTGAAAGCTAAAAATTCAAGTATCACCAACCCAAATCCCACACACAGAATTAAAAAAGCAAACAACCCTCCCACCCCCAAACTAAAAAAAAAAACAAAACCCGCATCCTGCTGACCTTGGGCTCGTTCTCAACGTCCATGCTATTAAGAATACACCGGCACAGCTTTTCAAATCTCTGTGGGGGGAAAAAAGGGTGGCATTAGTTCTAACTACAGGAAGGACTATTCTGGAAAAGCACTAGGAACGGCTCAGCAGAGGGAGCAAGATACCTCTGTAAGAAAACAACCATTCCAAACATATTCCCTACGGACTGAGAGCGCATCTACACATCCTGCTACAGCTATGCCTGGGTTTCTTCCTTGAACGCGGTGCTCATCAACAGGAGGCATTCCTCAGCCTTCCCTGCTAAAGTGCCGCCCTCAACAGCACGGGCTGAAGCCGGGAAAAGCACCTTCCTCTCGGGATTCAGCTAGAAGAGCTTAATGTTAACGAGTGCAGCAGTGTGTTCTGAACTCCCAACCATCCCGGCTCTCAGCAGAGCCTGGTGATCGCATCCAGAACTCCTTAATTATTTCAGTCCAGCTGCACTTGTCACATGCCTGCAAGTTCTAAAGCCATTCTGGGCTGCAGAACTGGCTGCTGTCATATCCAGAAATAGAGTGGAAACGAGCCCAGCCTAGTCCTCAGCCCAGCGAGGGACTGACTTGCTGCTGGAAGAGGAAGGAGAAGAGGAAGAACAGGCTTATTTCAGCAATGCACTCAGGTACTGTAACGCAGGACTTCAAATGGATGCCAGGCACTTAAAAAACTTCTATGTAATATTCACTTGTTTTTTTGATGCTGTAAATACAGAAAACTGCATTTGTAGTACTTGTACTGTCATCAACAGGCATTTGATGGAACAGAGATTAAAGAAAAAGTCACCCACTGCTGCTGCAATTTAAATACAGCCTTTCATTTTCCAATTGTTTCCCTTATAATTAGCCCTCCGAGTTTCCTGGGGCAATTATCATCATTTCACAGACACTACAGCAAAGGGCTTCACTCTGAAGCCACGAATTCAGGGCACAGGCAGAACAACAGCTGCAATACAAACAGCCTGCACACGAGACGGCGCCAGGACAGCTCTTTGCGAGCTTGCCACAACGAAACTGCCTGGGGAACTGATGCAGCTGACAAAACCGTAAGGCACTGCTCAGTTACTGAAGCTGGCATGGTGGTCAGGAAGAATATTTGTTAAACTATGCCCTGAATATGGAACTGCTACTAAAAAATTCAAGGTTTTTTCTGTTTCATTCCTACAGGCAGAACTCTCCAAGAAGGACGAGGAGACAGAGATCGCGTTTCTGAAGCCAAAATATATCGCAGGAACCTGTATGATCACTAGATAACTAAACATATTTAACATGTTAAAATATGTCCTCCAAAGAAGAGCATGTCAGAGGAGCAACCTTACCTCTTTGTCCTCTTTATGATTAAATACAAACAGTAGTTTCCTAGCAATTCTGAAGATAGAAAGAGCGCTTCTTTTACTTGAGCCAGATTCATTTGCCTCAAAGAAATCCTCCACTTCTCTCCTAGCAAAGAGGGAAAAATGAGCACCAGGAGTTAAAAATCAAGCGTGCCTCTCCAGATAAGAGCAAAGCATGGAAGGTAGGATTTCACACACCTTATCTCCCTCTGCAGGCGGCAGCGACAGAGAAATCTCCTGACCAAAGCCTGGATCTGGACCGTGGCACGCTCCCTCTCCTTCAGCTCCCTCCCCTCTTCCCGGCTTTGTCAAGGAACTGGGCCTTGGAGGACTGGCTCGCACTGAACATTTTTATAACCTGCTGAAACGTGTATTTAAGGAAACAAAGAATCATTGCAGCAAACACCTGGAAATCTAGGAGCAGAAAGGACAAAATGCAGCAGCAAGGGTAATTTCTTACATTACTTCGGAACTGACTCCCCGCATGCCATGTTTAAGCAGGGGAAGGGGAGTACCCAACAGCCTAGAAAAAACCGTGCGCAAAATACAGCCTAGGCAACGCCAAAGTTACTTGTCAAAGAGGCTGCAGGAAGAACACGCAAACACTGACATCGGAAGCGTTCCAGCAAAGCCTGCAACCTACTGCAGGCCAGTAGATTTTAAGACAAAAAACCCCAATCGGTGTGTTGTCATTGCGTTCCACTCCCTGCACTCCATCTCCCCTTTCCAGTCTTAGTTGTTTTCATTTTCTTGTTTACAGATAACATATATATAAGCAAGGATACGAGAGGAAGGGCAGAAAGGACTCTTCGAAGCTAATTTATTGCCACTCAACAACGCAAAATGCAGAGAGTCAACACCTTTATAAATACTTCACAATTAACTCACCTGAGGGTTTACTTCTTCAAAAGAAGTGTACGATAATCATTTATACACCAACATGATCCTCATCCGCGGGCTTCGGGCAGCTCCTGCACAGACAAGTACGCTACCTGCAGATGATCTGTGGATTTACTCTTTACCTTTGCACATCTCGGTCCTTTTGACCAGACTTACCTCTCACCGCACCCTCCAGAAAACGTGTAGTCAGAAATGCTTCAGGAGAGGAGAAGCAGCACCGCTGCTCAGTTGCGATCGCTGGCACACGGAGCTCCCGGCGCTTCAGGGCGGGGGAAAAAACAACGTGAGGTGCGACAGCAGCGAGGGCCAGCCTCCGCCGCGCTAGGGCCTGGGCGGCAGCCCCCCC
>KL254906.1:0-25823 GCA_000699545.1 Podiceps cristatus
GGCGCCCGCCGGGGCCTCGACTCCCGCTCGGAAATGGAGCCGCCGTCGGGCTCCTTGCGACGTGACCGGAACAGCCGCTTTCCTGACCGGAGAGCGGCCCCGCCAGCGCCCGGTCCCCGCCCGGGAAGGACACGGTCCCTCAGGGGCTGCTGCGAGCTGCCTTCAGGGAAGGTCTTAAACCCGCCGGTGTGCATCGCTGTGTTTTGCGCCCAAAGCACGGGATTTCTGTGAATAACCTTTTTTTTTTTTTCTTTTTTTTTTTTTTTTCTCTCCTTGCTGCACCTACATACTAACTTTCCTGTTGCTTATTTTTTCTGAGTTCTCCCTTCTTTCCCTGCCCACCCATATTTATCATATAATTAATAATGTTCTTCCTTTTATATGTGAGCTTTTCTGATACTCTGCTTTTGTTAATCACGTTAGCCTTCATTGGTCCCCTGTTGTGAGGGAATTCATTGGTGGAGCGTCATGAAACCTTTCTTTTTCTATTCATAAAATTTCTCAAAAGTACCACATTCAGCTTTGCCAGGTGTCTCATGTGCTGGTATGTGAAGCAAAGTGGAATAACAGCGCTTTGGTGGTTGTCCTTGGTGACTGAGCTTTCATTGCAAATCTGCATTTTTTTTTTTTCTTCTAAAGCTACATCTGAGGCATTTACACCAATTAAACACAAGTTAAAGTGACCGTCCCTACTAATCAGCACATTTGAGTTAGGCACAGTGGGATTAGATTTTAATTGGTGCATAAACTCTGTTAAAATCTTCCACAAAAATCATGGGAAGGAGTGCTAGTCATTGCACCATGCATCGAGGTTGTTTCTTAGCAAGTCTCTAGCAGAGAGATGCCTGGGCAGGCAAGCGCCTCTCTAAGCAGTACCACTCAGCAATGACAGTGAAAGGGGTAAGTATTTTTACAACCCTGGAATAGTCTCAGGCATTTGGAGTTTAGGGAAAAAATGCAGTTACTTACCACATGCCTACAGTCTCTTGGCAGAGATATGCATCTCCTGGCCTGCTGGATAGTGAGGAGGGACAGTGTTCCCCAGTCTTTCTGCTCTCTGAGTGAGTACAAAACCAACAGCTATGTGCTCTAGTTAGTTAATGCAGTCTGTAGCCAGCCAGTGCGTTTCAGCAGGGGCAGTGTGCTCCATGGCCGTTTCGCATCCGCAGTGCTCACAGAAGCATAATTCCTCTATTGTGTCAGCTCTGCGGTGGTAAGGATGGCAGAAGATGGTCAGTGCTGCCTGCCAGGCTGACCATCCCGTCCCAGGGCTCCAAAAGGGCCGATGGAGCGATGGTCATTGGGGGGCTGGAGTGCAGGACCCTGGCTTGGGACCCCCTTGCCAGCATTGCACCCTGGCAGCTGGGGCTGGTCAGGGCAGCCAGCTCTCTGTACCAGGCCAGGCATTGTGGGGAGGAGGAGTAGGACATGGAGAGCTGGTTGTTATTCTTCTTTTGGATGTGTAGCTCAAAGTTCCTGTGAGCAGGAGTGAATCTGGGGTTAGGGATGGGGGAGAATGGAGCAATTCAAGAGTAGGTAGATTTCCATGCCTCTGTTCTTGTCTGAGCAGCTCTTCAGCCTCAGCTTCCCCTTAATCCTATAAATGGTAAAGTTTCTTCACTCCCGTGCAGGGCAACCTGACCAATTTATACTTTCGAGGAAGTCAAAGTAAATTATGGCAATGTGGGCTCTTTGATAGCCCTTTGGCTTTCTTTCTCTGTGGTCTGAAAATTTGGCCCAACTAAGAATAACTTAATTTATTTCTTTAACATGAGTTAGGAAATGTAGACAAAAGCAGGTCTTGTTTAAAAAAAAAAAAAAAAAAAAAAAAGAGTACTCTTAAATATGCCTATTACCAGAAATAGTAATGTTTAGAAGCCTGGTGTGCCTTACAATCCAGACCACGTTATTTTGTTTGTTAAAATGGGTTGGCGATTACATCTTTGAGCATGACCTTACCATAGTATCATACGCTCTGAGGTTGTGCTCATCCTCTGTGAAACCTTTCCTTCCCACTGAGGGCTGCAGTCAGTGAGGAACCAGATGATATGTGCCTTCTTCCTCATGGAAGCTTTTCAGAAAGTGTGACTGGCGTGACTGAGCCAAATAACAAAATGGGACAATTTTGATACAATTGTTACACTAAAATGAAGCAAATAATCTTTTTAGGGGGCTGTGTGGATTGGAAGATTCGCATGATGGTGATGATTAATAGCAAGATGTTTTGCACTAACTAGTGCAATGCAGGTCTTAGAAAACCTTAAAATGTACTGTAAGGGAGAGTGCTAGTTGTAGCTGTTATGGCTTTGTTAGTTGTGTCTTTGCAAGTCCAAGGCCTGTTGTACAATCTTTTTTGCCTTGGGTAATGTTTGGATCTGCACATGTGAAGTAGAAAGCGTGAATGCTTTCAAATACTTGGTGACAGCCGATGGGCAAGTGTTGCTTGCCAGCAGTTCCTGCATCCCTGGTGTTGGTGGTCTGCTTCATCCTATCCTGTTAGTCCCTCTGCTTTAGGCAGGCTGCATCACTGGAGGGCTTTGAGTCCTTTAATTTCATCTCCTCTTCTCTCTGTAGTCACTGAAGGTGGGATTCATTTCCCTGTCCGAGCTCAGCTGTTTGCCAGGGTAACAGGGGAAGGCAGCCTTCCCTTGGTTAGTAACTGCAGCCACCAGCTGCAGACACTGGACAGACACGTCTCTCTGGATTCGAGGGTTTAGAGCTGGTAACAGAATCAGTTTGGTGGAAAACCCACAAACCGTTTGCCTTTAATTGTCCAGATTTAGGAGCCTTCGTAACCACCCTGACTCTGAGAATGCACTGTGGACATGCTGTTCCTGTGGAGTTGGTGGGATTTGTGTTGATTCAGCAGCCTGAAAATCTGAGTGTTTTTTGAGATGATCAAATACAAAGTATGGCATTGGATGTCAGCCACCAAAATGTGGCAGTTTAGGCCTTAAAAGTTTTGTGTCTTTGGCTGTTCCCCTGTAGAGGCCCTAATCTCAGCAGATAAGATTGTAAGGCACAGTTCAGCCCTGTGTTCTTTAACCCTCGCCAGGGTGGAGTAAGATACGCAGGTGCAACAAGCTGCCTTACTTAAGTGCACCAGCAGTATACACAGGAGCAAAACCACCATGCACAAGCAGTTTCTGTTTCCTTCTCTGTAAAACAGACCTGAGACTATTTCAGTCCTTTCTTGCAATGGTTGTGCAGCAAATTTAGTGTTTGCATTGCTGAATGTTTGAGATTCTTGTAGAAATAATCAGGAAAGGTGAATGCACTGTTACAGTAAAGGCCTGAAAGGAGAGAAGGTGTTTAGAAAATACGAGTTTTAATGTTATATTTAGCAATCAGCCTGCTATGCAGCCTTTTGCCACGATAACTGGATAAGCTCTGCTGATGGTGGAACCCTTTAGGATCCACACTAATAGCCCCAGGAATGAAATGGATCATTTATTCACTTAGGAACAAAGTTGCCAAAATACACAGCTATAAAGTGTAAGGAAACATCAGCCGATAAATTTGTTTCTGTGTGACAGTGGGCAGATGAGAGCTGTTGCTTGCTGCTCCAGCTCTGTCAGCTTGGAGGAGACAGGGATTTTCACATCCTCTCCAGTCATCGTTTTAGGAAGCACTACATCAGTGCAGGTGGGTGCTGTGGCTGGAGGAGGTGGGTTTGCTTTTCCCCTGTCCTGGACGCTTTCTCCTCTGGGTGCCCTTTACAGCCGTACTGCAGCCAACGCAAACTCTGTGCAGCCATGTGGAGGGAGCTGATCTGGGTGAAAATTAACTGCCAGCCTCCCCTCTCACCCCCTTTAACCCTGTCTAATTCCCAGCCTGGCTGCAGGGTTGCTTTTGTCTGGCCAGGAGAGGGGAGCACCAGGCTAGAAGAGGGCAGGCACAGTGCAGTGCCACCTAAAAATGACTGTAAAACTTCACTCTGAGAATCAAGCCCGAAGCCTGTGAGGTCACTTGTTCAGTGATAGCAGCCCCGATCATATTAAGCATTGCCGCCTGTGTTTGTGTCTCTGCCACCACCTTGCTTTCATGGTGACTTTGGATGCGCTGCCTTTACAAAGTTCCTGCTCGCACAAAGTGCCACCCAGGTTTGGGCAGCAGGAGTACAGGCATCATATTTAGAGGGCTTCAGTGGAAAAGTTCCTGTATTTATTAAGTCCCAACAATTTTGGCCTTGTTTGTCAGAGCTTCACTGGATTGGGTAAACCTCAAATATCTTCTCAAAGTAACTTCTGAGCCGTGTCATCTGGGGTCTGATCAGTTGTATTGAACTTGGGCCAGCAAAATGCACTGGTCACAATCCAGCTGTGCTTGGTGCCAGCCCTCATCCTCTCTTGGTGGCAGATGTGGGTGGGTTGGCCTGGCTCTGTGGGCAGGTCCCAGCCCACAGGTGGGCTTCTGCGTGCTCCAGGATGAAGCAGGGGGGAGCTTGTGCTCCCAAGTGTGGGTGCTTCCTCACCACCCCTCTCGCTGTCTGCTCTGGTTTGGGAGGAATGTGTGGTGGTTTTGCTGCTTCCAGTCACGAAAGGGAAAATGTAGGCTTTAATTATTTTAATCAGTACTGCGTGGACTAGCCCCTGCATGTAAACATTTATAGTTCTGAATTTACCTAGCTAATTGCTTTTTAAGTCATAGATTAAGTCATAGTTTGACCTGCTGTGCAGCCCAGGTCATAGTATCAAACGTCACTTGGTATCAAATTAACTCATTAACTTAGCCATTTTTGAGGTTTGTGATTTCAAATTGCAAAACTTCAGGGTTGGGTGTCTGTTGATGGACCTAAGTAAGATTGTTTTGCCATGCAAGACCACATTCCTTGGTTGGATTTGTGATTGTTTGGCTCAGAAGTAGCAGGACAGATTTCATTTGGACACCCTGCAAACAGTGTTATGGCCAAGACCAAACACGCATCCTTGAGTGTGCACTGCATGCCTGTGAAAAGGTAGAACAGCAGGAGGAGATGAGAACTGAGGCTTTCTTAGCCCTGGCAGGAATCGGATTTGGTGGTTAATATTACAAAAGCCCTGAAGCTTGGGGCTCATGTGTCAGGCTCCATGGTAGGAGAGAAAAGCACCTGCTTCTGTAGGCTGGTGATGTGAGAGGGCTGCCTGATCTGCCTCATGGCATAGCAGTCCTGCTGGGCAGCTGAGGAATGTGCTCTCCAGTGGCATACCACCTTTGCTGCAGGACAGTACCTCTCCCATTCTGGGAGCCAGTGGGCAACATGTAGCAGGTCATCCCATCAACCGCTGGCACCTACTCCAAGGGTGCAGGAGCAGGCAACAGCAAGCATGCTGCATTGGAAGTGCCGCAGTAGGAAAAGGTGGCGTAAGGGCGCAACGTGAGCACGTTGTTGTGTGATGTGGTTAGTCCTGTGTTGTCCTTCTCGTATGTGTGCTACAGTGTTCTAATTGAGCTCTACAGCGGTAGCTTCACCCTAAGCTGAAAATGTGCCTTCCTGCATGACTGATTACGATGAACATAAGCACAAGCAAGTCTTTAACTCAAGCACGTTTACCTTAAATGTTTACTTTTCACGTTTTCCTCTCATATGCAATCCAGACACGGAAAGGTAGAACAGCTCAAGGATGTGCAGTGTGGGCTCCTGGTGGCATAGTGCTCTGCTTCCTGCTTTGTCAGATCCGCCACACCGTGCTGCATGCAGCATGGTGCCGTACAGCTGGGAATGACAGGTTTTGCTGCAGTGCTGCATACTCGTTACGTGTTTCAGCAGAATCTGTCGGACTTTTTCACATTTGTTCTCAAAATTGCTTTTATATAAATTGCTTTTATCTGCATTAACTGGGTTTTAAGCTACAGCACTGGCTTGTGGCTTCCCTGTTGTACTTGGTTTGAAAATTGCAGGATATGTTTCCAAAGCTGAAAGGAGGCTGCAGGGGCTCCAGCTTGCACTGATCATCTGATTCCACTGCAGCACTTTCAGCTCCTTGTGCCTTTGAGGTGCCTGTGCCTCACGTGGGAGTGCAGTGGGTTACCTTAAAGGGAAAATCTGATGAAACTGCTTCAAGAACTTGTTGTTACATGTGATATCTTGGTGGAATTTACCAGAATAGAAAGGAGATTCCTGACCTAGGATCTGGAACAGAGCTGAAAAAACATTAATTCTTCAGGTAGTGTGAATCATTTGGAAATATGTCTCTTTTTACCAGAGAACAATAATTCCTGTGTGATAATAAATAACTGTTAGTACTGCATTGTGGTGAGAATTTGAACTTGGAGCGGTCGAGAAATCCTAATGAAGCTTCTCACTTCATTGTTTGTATACCATTCTGTATAGCTACTGTTTGGGATTGTTTCTAGTGTTGTTGAGTGTGATTAATGTCTTAGCATAAAGGTATCCTGTGTAACATGAGGGTGTTGATGTTTCTATGTGAGATTGGGCTGTAGTATATTATAAACTACTTGCATATGCTCTTAAATTCTCTGGATGTTGCCTTCAGGTAGCTTTTTGCATTGGGCAGAGTGTAGCAACAAGCAGCACAGTTTGGAATAGAATGTTTGTGTCTGAAACAAGCTGTCACAGAGGTACTGTGAAGAGGAGGGCAAGTATCACCAGTGCTTTGGGAAAGCTACAAAACTGTGTGTTTGAAGGTGAATGCGGGAGCGATGCTGTAACCTGCTGTGGAGGGGGGAACGGATGGACGGACAACATGACTTTTTCCTGTGGTGACTGGAAGACTCGGTGGGGGGGGGGCTCTTTGGGTGCCTAGTCTCTGTAGAGTGTAGACAGCAAAGGAGCTCCTGACAGCTGAGTGTTAAATAGCTTTGGATGAGAAGCTGGCTTTAGGCACAGGCAGAGTAAAATGGCAAGTGCTGAGTGCAGAAAAACAGTTGTGTCCTGTTGACTGCCTTGATTGCTGTGTGGCAGGCAATGCTCCATGAGCCTGGGTCACCTTCCCTGAATCTTCCCCCGAGCTGCAGTAGTGGCAAGCCCCATTCTCTATCTTTCCCTGTTTTACAACAGAAACGTCCTCCTAAGCTCTTACCCTCGCATCATCTCCATTCACTTTTTTCCTCTGCTGTTCACATTTTGAGCTGATTTGCAGAGCAGGGCTCAGCCACCCCCCTCACCCCCATTTCTTTTTTTCTTCCTTTCTTATTTTAGAGATTTCTGCCCTGTGTGCCTCCAGTGGCTGCTGCAACTGCTGGAGCATGTGGCTGGGAGTGCTCAGCACAGTCCCTGCCTTGGGGTCCAGCTGTGCTGTGTGTGAGCTGGTGAGGCACACAGAGCACCTCTCTTCCACAAAAGCAGGTCTGGTGGTAGCAAGCTGGACAGGGTCTGCAAAGCATTGGTTTCATGGTGGTGGCTGCATGTGGGGCTGCGTGAGTAACAGCACAGTGGGCTGGTCAAAAGAGAAGGTTTTTCTCTTCTGCTCAGTACTGGTGAGGTGGTCTCTGAAGTGTCAGAATCAGGTGGATTTTTCACTAGGTCAGGTTGCTCAAAGCCCTGTCCAGCCTGACCTTGAACACTTCCAATGATAGGGCATCCACAGCTTCACTGGGCAACCTGTTCCCTTGTATCACCACCCTTATCGTAAAAAATATGTTCCTTATGTCCAATCTAAACCTCCTCTATTTTGGTCTGAAACTATTGCCCTTTGTCCTGTCACTACAGGCCCTGGTAAAAAGTGTCTCTCTCTTTCCTACAAATTCCCTTTATATATTGAAAGGCCACAACAAGGTCTCCACAGAGCCTTCTCTTCTCCAGGCTGAACAACCCCAACCATCTCAGCCTTTCTTCACAGGAGAGGTTCCAGCCCTTGGATCATTTCTGTGGCCTCCTGTGGACCCTCTCTAGTCTTTCTGGGGACTCCAGAGCTGGATGCAGCACTGACGGTGGGTTCTCACCAGAGCAGAGTAGAGGGGCAGAATCACCTCCCTTGACCTGCTGGCCACGCTTCTCTTGATGCAGCCCAGGATACAGTTTGCTTTCTGGGCTGCAATTGCATGTTGCTGGCTCATGCCAAAGTCCTTCTCTGCAGGGCTGCTCTCAATTCATTCATCTCCCAGTCTGTACTAATACTGGGCATTGCCCCGACCCAGGTGCCAGAAGTTGCAACATGGTAAATTCTGACGGGATGTAAAGGAAAGTAATTTTTCACCATGAGATTGGTCTGACACAGGAACAGGGCCCCAGAGCTTGTGGCATCTCCAGCCTTGGAGATTTTCACAACTTGATGCAGTCCTGAGCTACCCGCTCTAGCTTTTGACACTAACCCTGCTTGGAGTGGGAGCTGGACTGGGTTCTGTGACACTTGAGGTTAACTTCACCCCCTTACTGGCAACCGAGATGAGAGAGAAAACATGAATTTCACACTCCTTCCCTCCTCTGTAGAAAGGAACAGCTTGGTGGGGGAAGCAGTGTGGTCCCATCTCAGTACAGCCAAGCCAGGCCTGCCTTCCCGTGAAACATCCTTCCTTCCTTCCTTCAGTCCAAGGAGTACAAGGGGAAAAAGGACATGTAAATAACAGCACGAAGGAGCAAGGTTAGCCAGCCATGCCTTGCAAAAGTGCTGGAGGGAGACCATCTGCTGCCATTTGTGGCTTAGGCTCAATTTTTCACTCTCTACTTCTTAAACGAAGCATATGCCCTCTTGGCTCTGATTGTCATTTAGGATGGGATTCAGATAGATTAATACTTGGAATTAAGCCTGCAGATTTCCTCATTACCATCTTGTGTAATGCGTGCAGGTATCACAGAATCATAGAATGTTTTGGGTCGGAAGGGACCCCCAGAGCCCATCTAGTCCAACCCCCTGCAGTGAGCAGGGACACCATTACCCAGATCAGGTTGCTCACAGCCCCGTCCAACCTGGGCTTGAATGTTTCCAGGGATGGGGCCTCCACTACCTCTCTGGGCAATCTGTTCCAGTATTTTACCACCCTCATCATAAAGAATTTCCTCCTTATATCCAGCCTAAACCTACCCTGTTTCAGCTTAAAACCATCACCCCTTGTCCTGTCACCACTGTCCCTACTGAAAAGATTTTCTCCATCTTTCCTATAGGTCCCCTTTAAGTACTAGAAGGCCGCAATCAGGTCTCCCCGCAGCCTTCTCTGCTCCAGGCTGAACAAGCCCAACTCTCTCAGCATGTCCTCATAGGAGAGGTGCTCCAGCCCTCAGATCATTCTTGTAGCCTCCTCTGGACAATACATATATGTATATATATAGGTAGACATGTGCTTCAAGACCAATAGAATTTGTCTGTCTTCTATCCAGAGTACCTGTTGTCCATTGTCTATTAGATACCAGTAGACTTAAAAGTAAATACAGGCTGCCCAGTAGAACTGCCTCTTTCTTGTTAATATAAGGTATTTCAAGATTGTTGGTTTTCTAGCAGCATGAAACTGAGAATTTGGAACAAAGATTTCCCATGATAGTCATGAGCCTGTTGGCATCTTTAACCCTTTTATACCCTGTGGACAAGAGGCTGGTAGGAGCTGGATGAACTTTGAACCTGGTGATGTGTTCAGCCCTATTTGTGGGAGAACAACTGCTCAGCACCTTCCTGCTGGAAATCCTGTCCCACACTTCCAACCCCAAACGGCTTCTTAGCTCTGTACTGAAGGAGGCAGCAGGATGCTCAGGATGATCTTCTTCCTAGGAGGTTATGGCTATTCCTCTGCTGTGTCAGTGCCCACCCTAGTCAAAGGAGTCACTTTATGCAAGCGAATGGGGAATAACTCCACTCGTTTCTGGGAAGAGGGAGCAGAGGCCAGGTATCCCTCATCTGTCTTTCTGCATTAAGGAGAATCCCAATGGTGGCTGCTGAATCCCCTGGCCAGTCACCAGACTTTGGACCTCTAACTCATGGAGAGTATAGAGTCTTCCCTCACAGCTCTTGGTCAGAGCAGGGTCTATAGCACAGGGCACGTGGCTGGTCTCTGCCTGTCAGTGTAGCGAGACATGCTCACCTTTTTGGGCCATTTGCACAGCTTCTGGTGCAATATTGTGTGTCCCATGTGTGAAATACCCATTGACCTTTTGAGACACTCAGCCTGCAGGTGAAAATATTCTGTACATAAATGCATCAAGGGTTTTGAGTGGGCCATTTTCAATGGCACGACTGGACGTTGTCATAACACCATCCTGGCAGCTTGTCTCAGAGCCTCCCTGTTGTCCATGGAGCATTAATTTGAGGTTAATGTGTTTAAGTCCCCACAGCTACAAGTGTGCTCTCACAAAGGCAGTGTATTCCTTAAAAGATCCAGGCTGTGATCTGTTTGTAAAAGTTATTTTATTTACTTTTGTTACCTGAGGGTATTTTCAGCAATAAATTGAACACAAAAGACTCCTGTTAGTGTCTTCCAATCCACTCTGCTGTCTTCATTGAATAAATCACATTGAAGGGAGTGACATAAGCTCCTGAATACCTCCTTTCATTTGACTTCACACTTGCCAGTGAACAAAAAAGATATATTCTGAAGCTGCAGAGTGGGAGCTTGTGGGGAGAAAATGCCTGTCGTTATAAGGGAGTCTAAGATAACAATATTTGTGGTATAGCCAGGGGACAGAGTTCCCGAGAGTTTGTGCTGGGAGGCCGTGAAGGATTTGGAGATTACTCACAGTAGGTTAGTTAGTCAACCAGCCTTCATTTACCTGTGCAAGTTGTGAAACGCTGTACCTGAGGTCCACCTAGTTCAAATGTCTTCGGGGAGAAATCACGCAGGCTTTGGCTGCGTTGCCAGTGAGTCGGTGTGTGCGGTGGGTGGAGTATCCGCCGCTCCTGCGCCATTAACGGCAGGGCTTCCTCCTGGTGCATTGTGCCTTGTCTTGCCTGCCTGCTGTCCTGCCAGCTCCCAGCCTGTGAGGGGCTCGCTCAGCTCGGACGGTTGCTCCTGGCACCCCAAGAGAAGACCCCAAGCTTGCAATGAAGCCTCAGTTTAGGGACAGCAAGGTCTTGCTTTAGAGCAGTGTGGATTTCACAGATTGCAAAAGGAGCCTGCAAGGATGCTGCTGGTGCAGGGGAGTCCTGCAGGCGGGCTGCATGGTGTAACCCAAGCCAGCCGGCCTTCCCGTCAGAGGCATTTCAAATGGCTGACCATTTCCTCCTGGACTCTTTGTGTCAGTGGTGTTAACCCCTGCTGTTCCCCAGCCAGCTGAGCTGAGGGATGCTGCTAGTCTCTGCTCTCTAGCAAATGCTTGTCCAAAAGCTGCAGAGTCACACAGGGTTTCTGGTGCTGCTGGGCTCCAGCATGCATGTGAGCTGCTGCAGTCCTGCCACTGCCAGTATGCATGCATGCAGTGTATGGCAGGCTCCCATAAAAACACAGCCCTGCCACTAGAATTTTACAATTCAAGTCTGAACCCTGGTTTGCTTTGGGAGCAACAGCAGTGGCACCTGTAACCTGCATCATCTTCCCTGGCTTCCTTGGGGGCCCTTCCACAAGTCTGAATTGCTCCTCATTGCAGCCTTCGTTTGGCCCAGTGTATTTTGGCTGCAAGCACAGGGCAGGCTGCTGAGCAGGCATGCAGAAGCACTGCTGTCCATACATCCCCATGGGGTGTCCTAGAATGGTGCCAGCAATTTCGTCTTCTGCATCTGCACTAAGCAGGTCAAGTGTTGAATCTACATCAAGGAAACTATATTAGATGTCAGCTAGGCCAGGGCAAGCTTTTCTGAGATGAGCCAAGGGAAACATCAGTATACCCTGAAGAGGGATCCCCTCCCACCAAGATCAACTTTCCAGAGACTTGGGATAAAGCTTTCACTGATTTGGAGGATTTTGATGATCATATTTCTTCCTTGTAGCAGGGGTGTTCTGTTCAGTGGGTGAATAGCAATGCTAATGGTTTATAAAGTGGACCTGTAAGAGAGCAGTTAAAATTGGTCTTATGCTTGAATATTTAATTTATTAGTCTTAGATGTCTCCTGAGGGTTAGTGAGTTAAAGGCCTATTAGTAAAGATTAATGAAAAATTAAAATTTAGACATTTATTTAAAAGTGAATGATCATTTTTAATTCAGGTCACATTTTATTTCCTTGTGCTTGCTGTGCTGTCAGTCTGAGGGGTTTTGTGCAGTGCCTGCCAGGACTGCTCAGTAAAAGTTCCTGTGTGCAAGGAGCGCAAGGAAATGCAGAGCAAGGTGTGCAGAGAAGACAGGGCGCTTTTCCTGAAATTTAGCTAAAAGTTGGATGTTTGTCTAAGCTATTCCCAAAAGATTTTCCCTGCTAGTACTAAGGAGTGCTAGAGGACAATCATGAGCCATGGATTACCGTCATCAGTGCTGCTTTATGTTTGTATGTTTCTTGGCATTGCTTGGCCTGGACTTCCCAGACAGCTCCTGGGGATGGCTCAGGAGTTGGCACAGGCAAGGACTGTCCCGTTCGGAGGCGAAGCAGGTTTAATAGGGCAGTCTCCAAGGGGCCATTCATCCACCTGGCCTTAGGCAGCAAACTGGGATCATGTGAACATATGACAGTGCTGCCCACTTTTTTTTCTTTTATCTGTGGAGGGTGCCAGGACTTTTTATATCGAATGCACAGCTTTAGAAGGCTAAATTTTGGGGACACGGGTACTGTCCAAGCAGATGGACTGTTCAAGCAGAGAGCAAAGCCAGGTTCTTTCCTCAAACCATACAAAGGTAGGGCTGGGTAGGACCTTGAGGTCAGTCAGTTGGATTTACTAGTATAGGAGAGCTGGGAGGGATGACAAAGGGCTGCCCTGCTCACCTTTGGTTTTCAGTAGGCAGTTGGCTACCCATGATGGTGCTGCAGCTGAGCTGAGCACTGGGTGCTGAGGCTGTGCTCCCTGCTGCGGGTGGCTGAGCCCTGCATACAGGTGGGCTGGGAGCGAGCCAGCGAGGAGCAGCACAGGTAGCTTGTGAGGAGAGCTGTGCCTCCAAGTCCTGCACAGCGCTGCGGTTGCATCTTCAGTGCAGCATGGAACAGCCTGCTGTTCCTGGCTGATTCCTGGATAACACAGTGATGCCTCGGTGATCCCTTTGTGTGGCTGTGTACTCCAGAGTGCAGCCCAGTAGCCGAGCCCTGAAGATAGTATTGTGTCTCAGGCCCCAAAGTCATCAGAAAACCAGAAAAATTATTTCACCTGCTGTGTGTACAGCTCTTTTCTTAATGTGTCCAGAGCACAACTTGCCTTTTTCACAAAAGATGACCTTGTAGGTATGTGGAAGCTCACTCTGACCTCTGCATTTGCTTTCTGCTGTGAGTCCATCCATTCTCCTTTTAGCTGGTTCACTTGCCTGTGGTGCCAAACTTGGCCTG
Source organism: Podiceps cristatus (assembly GCA_000699545.1). NCBI lineage: Eukaryota > Metazoa > Chordata > Aves > Podicipediformes > Podicipedidae > Podiceps > Podiceps cristatus. The sequence continues at coordinate 13,263 of KL254906.1, forward strand.
GGATGATTTTTGGTTTGGCTTCTGAAGTATTTTTCCTATGTGTCAGGATTATTCTCTGTTCTGGGCTTATCATTGCTCTCAGCTTGGTGGCACCTCTATGTTGTCTCAGTCTCCTTTCCACTCCATTACGTGTGCTGCTAATGACACTGTTCAACAGACCCAATGGAGGGTTGTGCTAGGAAAACATGAAAGGGAAGATCACTGTCATGTTTCTTACATTCTTCCCTCAACCACTGCTGCTGGTGATGTTCAGAGACAGATTTTGTACTACGCAGACCTCCCATAGGAGTTCTTACCATCTCTTTTTTTTTTTTTTTTTAATTGGAAAAGCTTCTCATCTTCACACTGAATCAGGGGACTGGGCTTTCTGGCTTGTTGTGGTTTTGTCTAGATGCACGTTTCCCTACTCTGCTTATGAGAATGCATGTAGGAGACAGTGTCAAAAGCCTTAATAAAGTCAGGATACCTTATGTCTACTGCTTCTTCAGCTATTCAGTGTGACTCTTACCCAGTTCAACAAGGGATAAAGTAGTTACCAGCACAGCTATGAATTTGACTGTCCCAGTTCTTTCTCCATTTTCACAAACTTATGTTCTTCGTACTTCAAACTCTGCCTTCGGTTTGATTTTAGAGATGAGAACCTCCCTAACCTGGGATCAGGCTCCTTTATCAGAGTTTAGGGTAGTTAGCAGGATTATATGTTGTGCTTGACGATAAGCAAACAAAATCCACAGATGCAAATTAAGTCGTTAAATAATCTGTTGACAGCTCTGACTGGGGTTGTGACACGAGACCAGAACATTCCCTTTGTGAAATTGTGTTGCTGCCTCCTTGCAGGGCCTCCACCTCCAGGCAAGTGTGGAGTCAAAGCCCTTCTGAAACAGCAGATGCTGAACAACACAGAAGTGACAATAGAGCTACCCATATCCAGTCCCAGACTGCATATTCAAATTGATTATCCATGCACTGTACTCTTGGGATTTAAAACACCACCGATAGGAGCAGGTCACCTGTGTCACTGCGTGTGTCAGCTTCAAGATCAGAGGACTTAACCAGCAGACCTGGATGCTGGGTTTGCTTTGGCTTCACCTTGTAGCTCTGCACACCTCCAGGAGTGTGTTGAAGGCTAATGTGTGGATGAGATGAACCCATTCCTTACCCTTACTGTTAAGCTGCACTATTGGGAACATGAGATCCAAGGTTTTTGCATCTGGTCAAAGAAAAAGTCATAAAGCAAAGCATAGTTACTGCTTTGCCTGACCTGCTAGAGAGGGCAGAAACCTGTCAATGAAGAGCCACTATCTGTGGTTTCCATCTCTGCCATAATTCTTGCTTCACCCAGCTCTTGATGCAAATCTAGCAGGACAGATTTTTCCTTCTTTTGTGATTATAAGCTGGGCTTGACTTTCCTACCCAAGGCCGTTCCATTTGTCCTGAATCAGACCAGAAGTGTATCCAGTGGCCAAGAACAGGACTTCAGGGAAGAGAGTGGAAACCGGGAAAACCTGCGGTAAGTAGTTCCTGCACGCTCTCCCAGCCTCCAGCCCCTTGTGGCACAGGCACTTACAGAGCTGGATGTGGCTTCTGTGGATTTACTAACCCTCAGAAGACCTCTGTGGTGTTACTTTATCTGTTTGCCCCAAACCCATGGAAAATTTTAGTGTTCACAGTGTCCTGTGGCAGAGTCCAAAGGCTTATCTGCATGTAATGAGGACCAGTACCTGGTGGCTGCAGAGACAGTCGACATTTGATCATATTGCTCTTCTCCAGACTATTGATAATTTCATAAATCTGTCATATTCCTCTGGAGTAATTTCATTTTCCAGGTTAAATAGTTCTCATTTATCAGTGATTTCCTCTGCAGAAATCATACTTTTGACCATCGTTGTTGCATATCTTTTCTGTCTGGCAGTGGAGGCTGAGATGGGACCAGAATTGCAAAGACCTTTGGAGATGCTGGCACACCACGGGCTGATACAGTGGCAAATTAATGTTTTCTATTTTTTTTTTGTGCTGTACTTATTTCCTAGTAACTCATAGTATTAGACTTGATTTTTGACCATTGTGGAACAATGAGGTGGTATTTTCTTCAATAGTTGCAGTAAGCTGAAATCCTGTTATTTTACATGTAAAGTTAGGATGGTCTTTTCATGTCTATAACTTAATGCTCATCTACTCTGAATGTCATCTGTCATTTCCCTGGTCCTTCTGAGGATCTTCAGAGTTAGCCTTTGCCTCCGACCCTGGGCTCAGAGTATTTTCAGTTGCTTTTAGTAATGTGGTGAATGTGTTGATGTAGGGTGGCAGTGAGGGCAGGTCCTGCATTGCCAGTGTCATGTGGAGGCACTAGCTTCTCTGGAAAGTTGTGAGTTCAAAGTTGAAATGCAGATCCAGGAAGCTTTCTGGAGGTAAACCCACTTCTTCTGAAGTGTAGGTGGGAGCTAATAAAGAGCTCTGTCACTGTCTTCCTTAAGAAATACTCCTAGCAGCTGTGGGCAGTCAGAAATCTCACTGGTCCCCAGGGAAATGGTACCTTCCTCTGCCTCTTCCTTCTTTGTTCCTGTGCTACTCACTTCCCCCTTGTTCATACACTGCACTCCTTTGCACTGGGAGAAACATTTTTATGTCCGCTCATCCTTACCTTCTTGAGGTTAGCTTTAGCCCAGATAAGTCCTGCAAGAATGCTTGGGATAGGCGTGTGTGAGTAGTGGGGGGGGATGTAAAGTTAGGATTTTCTTTTTTCATGTCTATAACTTAGTGCTCATCTACACTGACTGTCATTTGTCATTTCCCTGGTCCTTCTTAAGATCTTAAGAGTTAGCCTTTGCCTCTATGACCCTGAGCTCAGAGTGTCTTCAGCTGCTTTTAGTAATGTGATGGAGGAATGTGTTGATGTAGGGTGGCAGTGAGGGCATGTAGCGGGACCGGGGGAAGGGGGGGGGAGGGAACATGCAGCTGGGAGCGAGAAGGAATCAGATTCAACTTAGCCAGCATGCACTGCTCCAGCAGCTGCAGTGTTAGGACAGTTTGGGACATCTATGAGCAAGTGGCAACAGACCCAGTACTTGTTTGAATGGCTGAAGTAGCGCAAAGTGTAGGAATCCAAATTGCAACACAAGCAAAGAAACTTGTGTTTTCATCAAAGCATGGACCTTAGGAAAGATAACTTGTAAACTTTGTGACAAATGGGCAGTAGAAGAAAGAGGACCTGGGGGAATCCTTGAACAAATGCTATCAAAGGGTGCCTACTTGGGTAGACTAGCTCAAAGAACTTGGAAAGTGCCAGCTCCCTTTTGGAGCATTATCGTATGGTCTCAGGGCCAAAGAGCCATTGCTGGGGCAACAGATTTTTCAAATACTGCTTTATTTTGGTGGGATGTCCAAAACAAGATTAAAAATAGTCCATGGGACTAGCTGTGCAGCAGTGCTGCTGGGAGTCCAATAGCAGTGGGCTGGGGTTCAGTGTGATGCCCTACAGCCTTTTTTGGGTGAATCAAACATGCCACTGTGGCTTTCAGAGTTGCTTCCTTGTAGTAGCAGGCAGCCTGGGACCCCGCACTTCAGGATGATTAGCAGAGCTGGTGCTTTCTTCTGAAATACACTTCAGACTATGAGGACAGCAGCCGTGCTGGTCCTAGAGAAAAAAAATAGGGCCTGCATTAGAAAGCTAGGAGCACGCACTGTCAGGTTAAACGCTGGGGATAGCTGGGATTGTGTGGGTGAGGATGAGAGGTGCAGCCCGTTGTTCTCTAATTGAGTGTTGAACAGCACCCTGGGAGATGTTAGGTGGTTGTTTTCTGCTTAGTCTCCTCACATGGCTTTGCCCTGAAGCCACATTACTGTCTTGGCATCCAGACACTCGTTCAAGTGTGAAGTGTAGCTTCTTTTGGGCCTGTACGCTTCCTTTTTCTAAAACTCTACTCTGTCCCAGCTTTTGATATCTGCTAGGAGTTTGCTGAACTGCATTTCTGTGCCAAGGCTGGGCAGGCACCCCCACACAGGCTGGTTGCCTGCCTGTCCTTTCATTTCAGTCCAAAGCAGAAAACAGATGGTTCAGTAGCTGCAGCATTTCAGGGCAGTCAGTAGCTATGGCAACTCCCCAAGCTGTTCTTGTGGTGGGTGTAAGGCCATGAAAAAAAAAAAAAAAAAAAAAAAAAGCTTTCATTATAGCACTTTACAAACTTCATTGCTTGAGTTCTTCCAGGAAGAACGTCACAAGAATAACCAGTTTTCTGTGCTACTGGGTCCATGAGCTCATGTTTTTTGGGGAGGGCTTTTGGACCAGTCTCTATTTTCTGCAGGGTTTGTAGGGATCTATGTGGAAATATCTGAATGGCTGAGCCAGGCTTTTGGCCAGGAAAGCTCCCAGCAATCAAAGGACTGCTCCTGCAGAGGAGCTGGCTCGGATGTCCATCCACCACTCTGTTAGGAGAGTGGAGTATACTTTGTGTCAGCCAGGCTGCAGAGAAACATGCAATACTCTATAATTTTCATACCAACAGGGATGTATCAGTGCCCATGTGGCTCTCATGTATAATGCTGGGAAGAATATGAAGGTTAAAGCTGCCAACACCTAATGAGCAAAATGATTCAGAGGTGGTTATGAGTACTTGAAGCTGATCTATTAGGTGTATCATACCAGGGGTGCCTTTCCCAGCTCTCTAGATGTTGCTGGACAGTAAATTGTGTGGGTTATGCTTTTGGGTACTTAGCCCATTTGTAGTATGGCACTTAGATATGCAGTGGTAGTCCTGTCTGACCTGGATAGGAGTTTGGAATGGGGCAAGACAAGAGCCCAAGACAACAATAAGAGCTTTACTGGATGAGAGCAAAGGTTTACCTACCCCGTATCTCATCTCCTCCAATGGCTAAAAATGGACTCCTGGGAAGGAGGGGAGGGACAGGGGAAGCCTGTACCAATGCAGGCCAGAGAATTCTCCCAGCCTCCCAAGTTTTGGCTCAGAGACTTGCTGAGCTAGGAGTGGGTCCCTGTTGCTGTATGTATGACCTTGAGGGATTTTTCTTCTGTGAATTTGTCTAGTTGCTGCTTTATGAACCCATGAAGTCTTTCAGCTTTCACAACATCCTGCAGCAAGGAGTTCCCCAGTGTAACACCATGTACAAGCAGAACAGAGTCAGCCCAACCAGAGATGAGCATAAGGAGGGGAAGAGGGAGTGAAAACACCAGCAGGAACTGGAGCTGCTATTACTCTCTCAGCCTTCAGCACAAGCATGATAGAAAAGGGTGGAGGAAATAGAGCTGTGCTTGAAGGGTAAAATGATTGCTGGCCAGATGAAGAGGTTAGAAGAGCAAGTGCAGAGGGCAAGCTTGTTAGTGACAATGTGGAAGATAGGTCTGAGAAGAGCTGTATGTTAAATATCTGGGGAAAATGAAAGTTTGAGCAGCAGAGAGTGTGAAGTGATGGGGAAGAAAAGGAACAGAGGAAGATGGCACTGTAGGTCAGACCAAGGTGCCCATCTCTTCCACATCCTAGCTTCACCAGTGGCCAAAACCAGATGTTGTGGAGAAGCATGAGAACAGCTAATCTACAGTATGATTTTCCCCCCCTGCCCGCTTCCAGAGGCTGCCTGAGTCATAGGACTTTGTGTTCTTTGCATTCAATAATATTTGAAATTTTCTTCCATTAATTTTTTCTAATAATTTTCTGGATCTGTATAAACTTTTGGCATCCATGATATCCTGCAAGTGGTGATTTCCATGGTTTTGCAGCTTGCTCTGAGCCTCCGCACAGTCATTCCAGCTGATGCCCATCAGTTTGTCTTTTATGGATGGCAGCAAACATCAACTTCATCTACAACTCTCCTGATTTGTATGGCTCTGTATTAGTACCTCCTCCCTCCATCAACTGTCTCTGTCTTCGCTCTGGAGGGCCTGACCCCGGGCAGTCGTTTCTGAGATGGACGAGCCAGAAGCCTGCAGCAGTTTCCCTCCTGGTTTACATTCCTCCTCTAATATTCTGGTGTTTGTACTGCTATTAACATTGAACCAATGTATTCATAAATAGTGGAGAATCCCTGAGGAGTCCAAGGCCCTTTCCCTCAAAAAGCATAATGCTGGAGAATTACAGATAAAAACCAATGACAAATGGGTAGAAAGTAGACAGCAGTAACAGACAAAATGCTGGCCTTGTGGCAGGACAGTTGGAAAACTTTGATTAGTCTGAGGCTCCTGTAAAGTTTGGGTCCAGTGGCTTTCAGCCAGCCTGTGGGTGCTTCAGCTCCAGGTGGCACCTTGATGCTAGCACATGTTACAGGAGTGATGATGATAGCCATGGTCCCTGAAGCCCTTGTAATGCTGAGCCCGATGGAGGTGGGAGAGAGGGATGGAGTGGTGAAGGAGGTGAAAGACCTCCATGTCCAATAAATATTACAAAGACACCACTGAGCTGGGGCTGCTTTTCCCATGCCATCAGCAGGATGCTGCCAAGTTTGTGACTCGCTGGAGAGATGCCTGCTTAGTGTTTGTGAAATCAAATGTGACAGTAAAGTCTGTTTCTGAGGACAGTACAAGTAGCAGCATGGAACACTGAGTGAGAGAAGAAAAACATCTTCCTCTGCTTTGATTCCAGTCCAGGACGGTGCATTTTTCTTGAAACAGCATAAAGAAGGCAGGAAGGTAATTCTTGAGGCCTATGATGTGATGAGGTCTCCAGCTGTCTCTCCAACTCTTCTGCTTGTCTACGATGCATAGAAATGTGTTGCTGAATTCAAATATAAGGCAAATGTAGAGCTTGTCAAAGCAGATAACTTGTCTGTTGCATGTACGATGCATTTTTTGATAACTGGCAGAGAGGAGCAGTGTGATGAGAGGCTTTGAAGGTAATGATTCTTTTCTGATCAAGAGCTCCAGAGTACAGGTAACATCCTCCTTGCCATGGGGTTCACGTGGCCAGGATGCCACCAACTGCAGGGATCTGTTTGGTACTTGTGCAGTTTAACATCACTGTGTATTGCTGGAGGGAAGATGCTGCACCTAAACACCGAATGTTCAGACGTGGTCTCAGTGAGCCTTTACCTAAACACCGAATGTTCAGGCATGGTCTCAGTGAGCCTTTACTTGTGAGTCTTCCAGTGTGAGGCAAGCAGTGATTTCAAAGGGGAGCCAGAGGAGAATGGTAGCAGCTTTGTAGAGAAAAGCAAAATCTCAGCTGTGCACAGTAAAGCAACAGCAACTATGTCTGCTCAACCCCCAGTGCTGCTCAAAGCATCTGCTGTGAGCAACTGGGGTTGGCTTTATCCTCTGCGTCTTGCACATTGGCCCAGCCAGCTCCACATAGAGAAATTCCTTTCATAATGCTGGGAGCAGAGCAGCACTGAGGAGTTTGGGTGATTGGAGTGTTGGCATAGGGTCAGTGTGACTCTCTGATGTGCCAGATTCTCTCCTGCATCTGCAGAGCCTGCTTCAGTCTCCCACACTAGCTGTAGATGCTATTTGGTGTCTTTGTTTTAGTCTCCTTGAATGTTGTGGTTGCTGTGGTTATTTTTGGCTGCTGTCTAGTTATTTCATGTCTGTAGCCTAGCATTGTATTAGTCAATAGTCAAACCACTTCCAGGTTGTTTAGCTTGTTCTGTCTTAGAGAATTTCCTCTCCCACTAGATGTAGATGTTTCTGAGACAGTTCATCTCTCAAAATTGCCTCTCTTCAGCTGCCCAAAAGGTTGCATGCAGGTGGCATGTGGGGTTGATGACATGTGTCATCTAGCTCTTATTTGGTCTGAATATCTTGATCTATACACATTTTTTTCTGGAGTGTTTTTTCTCCTGTCCCCATAACTATGTATCATTGTGTGGGGTCAGGAACCAGGTGCCGGAAGGAGCTCATAAAAGGCAAAATCAAATTAAGAAAAATTCTCCTCTCTTCTCTCTAACTGACTGAAGGCTCTGGCCACAGTATCGTCATCTGCTGCAATTTGTGACACCCATGTCCTTTTTTGATATATATGGCAGAAAAATTTTGCTTTACAAATGAAGAATGACAAGCTGGACTCCTCACAGCTCATTCCACCCTGGGGCAGGGAAGAAAAATCCCGTTGATGCTCTCGCCGTGTTGAGCTGTGATACAAGCATGAATCGTCAGCAGCATTACTGCATTTGAGCATGACATGTTCACACTCCCTTGCATACCTATGCAACACCAGAAACCCTTTAATTAAAACTGCAGATGTGTATGCATATGGGGCAGAATCCAACAAACACACCTAACCTATACTTCCAGTGGAAGAGTATGCATTAGAACCAGAGGGTGGTCTGATCACCTCCCCTCTGACCTGCTTGGCCATCTGGGACTGCTAAGAGGAACCTCCTTGCTACCCTGGGTTTTGCTGATGTATGTCTCCAGAGCTGTCCTTATGCCTGAAGTGACTGTCAGCCTCCTAATGCAATTTGAATATGAAGTCTAGAGACCTGCATTGCCTTAGGCTCCCTTTCCCCAGGTGTGTGCAAACACTCCCAGCATTGTGCTCAGTGCAAAAATACAGTTCCCACGGGTATTCTGAGTAATAATTTAGCGGAAAACAGAACAGGGAGGATCTAAGATCACCCCAGCATTTGGGGAGGTGGAGGGAGTAGTATCAGGGGTACACCACATCCAGAAGATCATGGACTGTAGCCCTGCTCTGCTCCTCCCCTGAAACTAGACCACTTGCCAGCTGAGGAATGCAAAACTCTTAGCCTGTGTGGATTTGACATTGTGGAGGACCCCAAGGACTCCAATTACAATGGGGCAAATTGCTATTCTTATCTCTGATTATAGCTGTGTTTGAATCTATTGATTTTTCTATGGTCTGTGATGAGTGATGATCTTTGGGGTCTACTGAAAACTACAGCTTCAAGAGTAAAATAAGAATAAAAAATGTCTGTGGGAAAGGCATTAATAATTCTCATTCATCTTTAGGATTGGGTCAGGCTGAAACTTAACATATGATATGACATTACTCTTTTCATAATGGGTGCTGTGGAAGACCAGCAGTGCTGTCAGTGGGGACCCAGGCCACCACAGTGAGGGATGTTGTATTATAGAATCATAGAATGTTTTGGGTTGGAAGGGACCCCTAGTCCAACCCCCCTGCAGTGAGCAGGGACACCATTACCCAGATCAGGGTGCTCAGAGCCCCATCCAACCTGGTCTTGAATGTTTCCAGGGATGGGGCCTCCACCACCTCTCTGGGCAACCCCTTCCAGTGTTTCACCACCCTCATTGTGAAGAATGTCTTCCTTATATCCAGCCTAAACCTCCCGTTTCAGTCTAAAACCATCACCCCTTGTCCTGTCACCGCTGTCCCTACTGAAAAGATTTTCCCCGTCTTTTCTGTAGGCCCCCTTTAAGTACTGGAAGGCCGCAATCAGGTCTCCCCGCAGCCTTCTCTGCTCCAGGCTGAACAACCCCAACTCTCTCAGCCTGTCCTCATAGGAGAGCTGCTCCAGCCCTCAGGTCATTCTTGTAGCCTCCTCTGGACCTGCTCCAACAGCTCCATGTTTTTAAGTATAAGTATATAATTATAAGGGTGCAAGCAAAAAGAAAAAAACAAACAAACCAAACAAAAAACCCTCCAAAGATCAAGTGCAAAATATGCTCATGAGAGATAGCAGAGTTTTCTAACACTCGACAGACATGCATGGCAGCTGGCAGCACTTTTATCTTGGCATAGCAGAGAGCACAGTAGGAGTGGGTGCCAGCAGTTATTCTCACATTGGGTGGGCTGGGGACATCCTGAACATCATAGTGGTGTGTGCTTGTGGGACTCTTACCAAAACCAAACTGGATCAAGGAACAAGACGCGTAGGGTAGGATGCTTCTGTGGAGAGGAACAGTGCCGCAGTCCTAAGGATTTCTGGCAGAGCTTATCTGTTTAGGTCTCAAGTAGGAGTCATTTAATTGCTGTTCCTAAAATAAAAGATGGTTATCTCCTAATTCATAAAGTGTTTTAGCTAGTGCAGATGTTTATAGCTAGAGGTTTTGTTGCTTCCATGCACAGCTGTGAACTGTGTGTGTTTTGTGCAGACAAGATAATATAGTCCCAGTGGAAGGTTAAATCCAATGATACTGCTAAAGAAATGTTTTCGTAAAACTGTAGTAATGATGAGCAAAACTGAGTGTGCAGAAAAAAAAACAAACGTGAAGGGTAATTGTGCATTATGAAAGTACTCTAGTAAATGTCCCAAATACTGAATTCTCTCAGAAGTTTAACAGGATGATGTAGCCAAAACCACGCAGTCAGAAGAGCCATGAAAGATAATCTGTACTAAATGGGGAGAATGCAATTGATAATGATAAACAGAAATAAAATTAGGCAATACAAGCACTTGTTGAGGAAGACCAGAAAACGCAATGACAAATCCATGGGGAAAAGTAGAATCAGAATGAGTCATTTAAATAGTGAATCCTGATAAATTCACTGCAGTGTTTGTTAGTAAGTTACTATGAATCAGTTAAATTGTGTAACACATTTCTCTTGTGCAAATGGGTTTTGGCTTAATGTGCTATAATAAAGAACCTTTCAGATCAGACAAATTCTTTTCTTCCTGTAAGTATTACATTTTGTTTTGATATTTGCTTTGAATAACAGGTAGTTTGAAATTCCCCAGGCTTCTTATGTGTCTCATTGGAAGGGCATTTTTTCAAGAACTCAAACCCAAATGGATGTTATTGTGGCTCTTGGCTTAATGCAGGATTGCCCTTGTTCAGGTGAAATCAGTGATTTCTTAGAGTTTTAAAGGGTAGAAAAGCACTTGTGACTACTTTTCTGAGGTTTCCCAAAACTTTCCTCGTTATTTCCCAAACTTTCAGCTTCTGTTTCTGATGCATGACCCATGGAAAGAGGCATCATTCCCAGGGGAGATGACTGCCATCCAGGTATTTGTGCCTGAGCCTGTGTCTAGGTTCCCTTCAAAGTCAGTGGGCAGACTATGATCCCTCAGCGATTCCTCTCCTCCTATGGAAAGTTCTGCCTCCCTGGGAAGATCAGATGAAGACACTTGAACGTCTTTTCCTCTTTGAATCTAGAAGATTCAAGAGCAATTTGTAGGTGTCTTTCTTCCTCTGTGTTACTACTTAAGCAAGGTGAGATGCATCAGACTTGGGTGTGTAAATACACAGTCCAGTACTGCATACAAAATAACATAATTTCTACTGGCATGCTCCTCAGTATTTAGCCAAGAGCCTCTGCTTCTGAGTTGCAGCAGTACACCAGCTGCTTCTGTAGATAAGATTTCTGCTGTGACCATTTAAGCCTTTTCAGTGTTTCCAGAATACAGCCCTTCAGAGTCTTTGATCTCACTTTATCAGTGACTCAGATGGCTGTTTAACTGAACTGTCCTTATATTTGCCACTGCCACAGTTCTTTTGCTATTTGTGAAAATTATCAGCCTCTTTTCTTGTTTTTTTGATAAAAAAGTAAAATAGAGCTAGGATGAGAACTGCTCACTTTCCAAAGAGAGAGAGAAATCTGAAGTCAGATTTCTGGATGAAGTCATCCATGTCAGATTGTTCAGTACAAGCTGAGCAAGTTATTGCCTTATCAGATTTATTTAACAAGTCCTGTTAACAAATCCCTTAACAATATTAATTAGCATTAATAAGAGTCCCAATGTTTGAATCCTGCACCATTCCTTCTGATATTTTGATATCAGGCTGGAGAAGAACAGTCATGAACAGCCTGAGTAATTTAGGTTGGAAGTATCCCTGGAGGTCTCTGGTCCAAGCCCTCGCTCAAAGCATTACCTGCATAAAGCAACCGCTATATATAATATTTTATATTGGCTGATTCCTCTGTCTTTGAAATGTGCACTTTATTTGTAATACTAATTTGTTTAAATTCTATTTCCAAACACTGGGGTTAGTTCTGGCAATGCCAAGAAGTTAAAGGGCCTTCTCCTAGAAGACTTCTCATCCACAAACTTGCTGAGAGTGTTCTTCATCCCATCATATCTGTCATTAATAAAGACATTAAACATCATCAGCCCCTGAGGGACACCACTACTAATTAATTGAATTAATTGCTGAATTCAATTTTCTGCTTCATTAGAAGATTAGAGTATTTCCTCCTAAATCAGGTTCTCCTTTGGGTCTTTGAGCAGCCTTTGACAGCCACAGAGGAGATCAGTGACTTGGTCCCAATGTCCCGCTCTCCCTCTTTATGACCTGTGAGCTGTGACAACGTAGCCAGAGGGTGTAAGCCCTGATTCATGGCCCACACTGATCTGTCCACCCAGCATTACCCTCTGTGGACCCAAAGGCATGTTATTAGCCATGGTCCAGACTCTATAGGAACCACGTTTAGGAACATAGTTCGGTGGAGCAACAAGATGGGTGGTTTACCAGCAGTACTGGGTCCGTTCCCAGGGATCTGTGCACATAACCCCCTTCCGTCCTGGTGGAGACTGCATTGGACCACCTCAGGTCACCTCCCAGGGTGACTGGGTTTTTGTTTGCAGAACATTGTTTTCAGGGCAAGGTCACCTCTTTGCACCCAGTTGCTCACTGAGCTTGAGCCTCTACTGGCCTCCATAGTGGGGCTTCTGCAGGGTGACAAAGCTGGGGGG
>KL254908.1:0-67387 GCA_000699545.1 Podiceps cristatus
GGGGGGGTGTCTGCTTCGGTCTGTGTGAAGCGCTCAAGGCCGCGGTGGGATCCGCTCCTCGGTTTCTCTTTTCAGGCTCCAGCTCAGCTCTGTCGGCCGCCAAGGGGCCACTGCAGGGTCCGGTGCCAAGACGCAAGCAGCTTCCAGTGATGGGGGCTATTTGAAATCATGCAATTACGTAAACCCGTATTTTAGAAAGAGCAATTTGTAGAATATGTGTATAAGAAAAAAATCACAAATCAAACCGTAGCTTCCCTTCACTTTTTGACAAACGATACTGCTGTACGAGAGGCTGGCCATAAAGAGTTAAAAAAGAAGAGGGAAGTAAAATGCGTGAAGTGCAGTGGACAGTCAAGTAATTTTCCAGGGTCTGACAGCGAACTATTTGTCATGAAATCAGATGTCTCCTGACAAAGCTTAGAAAGCTGACAGTGTTGGAGCAGAGACAAACAATTGACACTGATCTGCTGAAAAAATTGCCGTTTTAATAATGCTGTTCAGTTTCTCTTCAGGACCCTCCAGGACAGAAAGACTTTGCCTTAAGGTGAAAGGCTGTTTCAGATCTTCTTGCATAAAATTGGGTCGATGCCTGCCTGTAGTCTTTATAAAAAGGTGCCTTGCAGGACAGAAAACCTTAAATGTAAAGTAAAAATTACTCCCCCCTGCATGTCCCCTCAGGACAGTTTGTGTGGAAAGATTAATACATTACATGGTAGAAGTTCTGTTTCAAAACTTAGTTCAGAAATCAGTTATTGCACATACAAAGTCACTGGTCTCACTCCTGCTCTTTGATAGAGGTTTTTTCATTCAGTTTACATGTCCAAGGAGGAAGCACTTCGATCACTTCTTTTAAAAGGTATCTGGTTTTGTGGACTGATATGTCACTGTGGAAAGGTGGTGGTGATGACGTACAAAGGCTTAATATTTACAAGCCCTGTTTTAAATGAGGCAGCAGACCATAATGTGGCTAATGTTTTGATAGGAATGTAAGCTAGGATGATAAAATAAAGATGGCCTGTCTCTGCAACAGAGAGGCAGAACAGAATTTCACAAGGTTTGTGGGTTCTGGGTATTTTATTTTTTGTCTATTATTTTTATGGCTTGCTGGTATGCATCTCGTCTGTGCTGGTTATGATTACTTCTAGAAGCTGCTCAGTCTCCTTGACAGTAAACAAGACTTTGTTTAATGCACTCTCAGAGCCTGTGAAATCTTGCTTGAACTAGAAAGTAAGCCAGTCTCTGGCAGGTGGTGAACAGAGCAAACAAGTTAGCTCAAGGTGGTGACAGAGACCTGCTTTTTGTGAAAGTAAAGTTGCCTTTTTACTCTTTGACTTTGTTGTGGGGTTTTATGGTGGTGGTGGTTTTGGTTTGTGGGTTGGTTTTTGTCTTTTTCTTTTAATCATCAACATTCAGAAAGTATTTGTAGATATTAGTAAGTATTTGTGGTAATATAAGTATTTGTGGTAATATAAGTATTTGGTAGATATTAATGGAGATATTCTCATGTGCTAGTAGATGTGGAAAGTAGTGGATTTCACTGTGTAGGTAGAATCTTAATTATACTTACTTTTTGCAAGGTCAAAGAGGAAGTGTATAAGGCTTCTTTTCACATAGAGTATTGCGTTTCGTGTGTAGTGGCGCACAAAGTAGTAGCATAAGTTAGCAGAGTTTGTGGGTTTTATAGTATAGCTCCTGCCCTTCTAGTTAACTTAAAAAGATTCTTCAAATTAAAATATACTCCACAGCAGAGAGGGAAGCAAGGTTTGGATCCTTCTTCAGTTCCTAATTCCATATGAGAAATCTTTAAGTGTGCTATTGGAAGTAAAGGATATACAATACTACAGCTAGTTTACTAATATCCCTTTTAAATCGATGCTACTTCTGGTTGTCTTAAATAGCTTGTAAATCTCCTGTGCAGCATATGAAGATACAGCATCCTTATACTTTCAGACTTTCTTTAAACCCGAATGTACGACTGCTGTATCTTGTTGCTCTGTAAAATCAGAATACAGCATCAACAGTTATGATCACATGAGAATTTGTCTTGTCTGATTTTGAGAAGATGGCATAGCAGTAGAAGAGCTTAAAAGCATTACCAGGGTCACACTGACTGCGGGCTCTTGGGGTGGTTCGATTTCTGGTGCATTTCTGCATTTTCATCAAGAAAAATGAAAATTCTTATTTCCTATTTTGGAAGCAAAGAAAAATGACTTGTCAGATTTCCATGATCTTTGACTTCACAGTTAATAACCTTGTAATTCTCATTGATGATGGAGATAAACATAATGATTTCCCTTGATTTTAAATGGGAATATAAAAATCTATCCCGAAGTAGCCACCCTGTTTTACTGCATTGGTGTTTCTTGTTTGCTTCAAGATTTCAGTCATGTCCGTGTCAGAAAACTTTGCACAAGTTTCTTCCTTATCCCTTTAGTTGATACAGGGCATTTTTTTTTATTTCTGTGCTTAACAGGGCTCAGACTATTATGAAGGCTCGTTTGAAAGGAGCCCAAACAGGTCGTAACCTCTTGAAGAAAAAATCTGATGCTTTGACACTTCGATTCAGGCAGATTCTTAAGAAAATTATTGAGGTAGGTAATCGGAATTTTCCTCTGTTTGCCTTACTTTATTTGCAGTCTGTCTGTTTGTCAGTTGTGCATTCCTGTTCTGCTGACTTCATTAGGTAGGCGGGAATGTAGGAGAACTTTGTGGATAACCTGTTTTTTGTAAGTAAGTGAGGCGTTCTATTGTTGTGGTGTAGTAGAATTTTATGATTACCAAGACAGACAAGTTTTTTGCTTTTTTTGTGAGTTCTACACTCTGTCAGTGAAACAGCAGAAATATTCTTAAATATTTATTTTTTTGCCAGTCACCTAGAAATTACTGTTTGCAGTTTGAGAGTAAGTGACATGTACAGGACTTTCTCACTTTCTTAAATTTCTCATTCTTCTCTTTATGCTGTTAGTTATTTATCCTGGAAGGGAGTAATGACGTGCCACGTATTTGCCTTTTTTTTTTTTTTTTTTTAAAAACAGACTAAGATGCTGATGGGTGAGGTGATGAGAGAAGCTGCCTTCTCACTTGCTGAGGCAAAGTTTACAGCAGGAGATTTCAGGTGAGGATTGCTGACCTTGTGGACGTCCTACCCATGGGAAAATCAACAAATATTCCTCTTTTGGGAAAACAAAGTAAAATTCTTAAATGCACTTTAAAAAAGACAAAGGAAGACAATGAACAAGGTAGGACAGGATGAACTAAATTCCATTAGGTAAAGGTGGGAGATACTACTGCAGGAAAGAGATCATTTGCATGATGAAAATGTATATTCCGTTGGAACCTAAACAAAGTGGTGAGATTAATAGAATTTACATACAGTCTTTGATTTGAGAAGGTGTTGTTTTGCAGCTTGGAATTAAATGTAAAAAAACAGGAATTTATAGCAGAGTATTGACCTATTTATTATTTTCATCTTGTGAATTTGAGAACTGGAGGTAATGAGTATTATTTTCTCCCAGTTAAGTCATACAGAAATTTTACTAATTGTTCTAACCTCCTATCTCATTGACCTCTTGTCTCACTAGGGCTAGTGAGGGCTCTATGCGAGAGGGGAAACAAATCTTTCTCTAAACTACTGTTCTAACTAGGGTGTTCGTATAATTCATTCAAGCATTCATAGATCTTGTGGAATAAATCTGGGGAATTGTTAATGATTCAGCTGATGGTACTACCAATTAATGGGGAAGAACTAAGTGATCAGACACAGTATCTGTGTGCTGCTGGAGAAAAGTCCTTTTGCCCTTTCATTGGGAAACGGTGCCGTTTCCTGTCCTACCCAGTCACAGTGTTTAGGTATAAACGATAGTCAGATTCCGCCCTGTCAGCAAACTGCACTTCAATACAAGAGTTGGCTATAGTGACCTGTTCTTGGAAGACATTAAGACACTTTAGAATTCTTCAAGATGAATTGTACAAGCTTAAGTTTGTTAATATGATAGAGTTAGTGGGTAAACAAACTTATAAATGAGCTGAAAGAACAAATACATATAGATTTAAATGAAGAAAATGTTGTGGCCTCGGTCTGCATTAAAGCCTGAAAATTCCTTCACTTTTAATTGGGAAAAAAGCCTCACAGGTTGATTAGGCTCACTGTTATTAAAATATTTTAAAGTAATTTGCCAGATAACTGGCTAGTTTTTAGTTATGCTTTGTATACTTGGTCTAAGACATTTCTAAATTTACATTTCACAGACTCTGTGTTTTACATTTCTAAACATTGCTGGAAACCTATTTCTTTCAAAGCTTCTGTGTTAGCTTTGAAGTCTGTGCAATGAGTTGCATAGATAACTGAGCTGAAGACAATTTCCTTATCTTTACAAGTATTTGATAACTACATCGTCTTATATATGACTTACTGAACCACTTCGGCTTTCCTGATTAAGATGCACGTTTTCTTCCTTACAGTACCACCGTGATCCAAAATGTGAACAAAGCTCAAGTCAAGGTCAGAGCTAAAAAAGACAACGTAGCAGGTGACTCTTTTCCAGACTATGAGTATTTCAACTCTTAAGGGAATTGTGGGAAGAAACTCTGAAATACACAGGAATGTATCCGAACACTGTCTCCTTTATTTCTCGTACTCATCTAACAGTAGGAATACTTGTAATTTATTGAGTTTTTTCATGTACAGCATGTAATTTTTATGTTTAGTTATTTACCTCTCATAAAATGAGTGTGTGTAAACTGCAGTCCAATTTCTTGATCTTCAGACAAAGCATAACTTCCATAGATCTTTACTGAAAAACAGATCAGGAAATTAAGTAACAAAAATTAATTAAGTTTCAGGAGATTAAATATCAGTAACTGTCTATGAAGAAAACAAGAAAGGTCAAGAGTGCTTGTAATATTCCTTAAGCGCAGGGAATACATTACTAAACAAACAACACTGAATAAACCAGAATAGTTCCCTGAATTTTTCATGTGACTAGATCTCTGTTCTCACAATACAATCCTGAAGTTCAATATTAAGATGTCAGTACCAGCATGACTTAATTGTTCCAAACTATATAGGAAGATTTTGAAAACAAAGGTTCTGAGCTTACATAATTTGTTAGAAGCAAATGGGGTAAAAGTGAGTTGTACTTAAGAAATCTGTAACCCGTTATGTCTCTTACACATGTTCTTGTTCACTTTTCTCAGGTGTAACCTTGCCAGTTTTTGAGCATTACCAGGAAGGAGGGGACAGTAAGTACAAACCACCTATTTTCTATCTTACATGTACTTACGGCCGTTCTATGCTAAGACAAAAATAATTGTCATGTCTTGCTGGTAAGTCAGTTTACATCATAGGCATAGGAGTACTTACTTGCCTGTTCCTCTGACGTGGAAGGATTATTAGGGACTATAGATTTTAAGTTCCTAAATCAGTGAGTTTTTCAGATAAGGAGAAGGCTTGTCTTGAATTACCAGGTTTTGAGACTGGTATGTCTTACTGTAGACATGCACAATGATGATCTGTAGTAACATAAATAATTAAAAACCAATTTGGTAATAGGCAAAGGCTTTAGCTTGTCACTTTCTGAGCTGTCTGTATCCCCGTAGTTTGTAAAGTACTAATTTTTATCTAGTTAGAAAACACCATAGTAGCAATATCAACAAGTATTATTTGATTTCCCCCCCCGCCCCCCCCCAGGCTATGAGCTGACTGGCTTGGCCAGAGGTGGAGAACAGCTGGCTAAGCTGAAGAGGAACTATGCCAAAGCTGTGGAGTTGCTTGTAGAACTGGCCTCCTTACAGGTTGGTGGGAGGAAGAAAAGGAGATGGTTGTTTTTTTACTGTTCTGAAACTAAAGTAACATATTCTCAGTGACTGTAGCTTAATACTTTGAGCTGTACTATACTCCTTTAGTCCCAGTGCTGTACAAAGTTGCAAACCTTTTTCATCTATAAATCAGAGCTGTATTACTGCTTCAAAGAAATCCTTATTCCTTAATGCTAAGAAGAAACTTTCTTCGGAGAGTTGGTATTTGTAACTACTAATGTGCAATGTTTGGCATACTACTGACATTAGTAGAAAAAATTCTGCTTCGATCAAGAATGTACTCTGTAAAGCTACATTACAGACTTGGCTTTGGCTTTCAAGTGCTGTTTATTTTTGTGTATAGAATTGATGGAAATGCTGAATTTGTCTTGTTACATATTAATTATTTAATCCTATTCCATCAGACATCCTTTGTTACTTTGGATGAAGCCATTAAAATAACCAACAGACGCGTGAATGCAATTGAACATGGTGAGTATTATTCGAGATGCATAATATTTTTCTGTCTCCATGCAAGATGAAGAGCAGGGTCATGGAAGCCACTCTTTTGACTGCTTTCTTGTTAGTAGGATTTCTGACCAATTCAAGAACTCTTCAGAAACCATTACAATGAAGCATATTGCAAGTAAGAACAAAAATTAAAAGCCCAATGAAATGGACTGGAGTATGCAGAGATAAATGAATATGCAAACATGAGAAACTAATCAGGAAGTTGCATTAAGAACCTATAGAACAAAAATTTCACCAACACGTTCTGGAGACTCTGTTAGTGACAGTGACTTACTTGTTCAAGTCTGTTGACTAGAAACAAAAGATAGGATGTTCTAATAGCCAGCATAATAGCTTTTAGAACTATAATGCTGGTGTCCCGTGGAGAGCTGGTGACTTTTTTATTGGTTTTGGACAGGATCACAGCATAGGCACCCAGAGAGAGATCTTGGTAACCTGTTCAGGTTTGTGTTACAGGAAATGGAACAGTCCTGATACCAATATTCTAGTATTTTCCTTTCATCCAAATTCCTTATCCTTCATGTTGTTGTTTGCAAATTTGTGATTTCTTAAGTACTACCCATGCACAATATTGCTGTGACTCCTTTTGCTGCAGTAGCCAGGATGCTTTGGTTATTTCAGGTTCCTTTTCAATTTGTTGATCGTCTTCGCATGTATGCAATAACTTATTTCAGTGGGTAATTCTAAACTGTCCTTTTCACCACTGTTTTTCATAGACTTGTTCCTTTTGAGTGTGCAGGTCTTATCTACAGCTTATCGCTCTGCAAATTTGACTGTAGAAAAGGTTTCCCTGCAGCCTTCCAAATAACTTTGGTAGTGCTGATAACGGCTTACAGGTAGCTTGCCCAGGCGGTAAATCTTTGTTTGTCTTATCTCCTCCCTTGTGATGGTGTTAATTTGAGTATTTGTTTTCATGATGGCTTTTTCAGACAGAGATCTTAATTCTCTGAGTAAAAGTGCTATATTGAATAGAAGTTTCAGAAAGAATGTGATGGAAGAACGTAGTTTTTAATTTAATTTAAATCTTGCCCACCTCTTGCAGGAGTATTTTTTTCCCTAACCACTTCTTCCATAGGGAAAAAGGACCTTAAAAACAATCAGGGATGAGTGCTTACTTGATTCCATTGTGTCTTTCAAAAGAATGTACTATGGGCGATTCTGTGATCTTCAGAGGCCTGGTTTAGTTCTGGACATACTGAAGAAAACAATTTTGTGTACTTGTCCATAATGAAATGGTATGATCTTCCATGAAAGACATGTAAATTTCCCCAGCCAAAAGAATTACTAGACTGCCTTTAAATAACTATCTGTGCACTGCATTGGATAACTTCCTGGCTAATGTAACAGCAGTTCAACAAATTCCTTATTGGTGTTTTCTTAGTGATTATACCCAGGATTGAGCGTACTCTTTCTTACATCATCACAGAACTGGATGAACGAGAACGAGAAGAATTCTACAGGTAAGTATCTAAAACAGGACTAAACTGATCTCTTTTTCTCAAATAGACCATGCCTTAGAAGGAACTTGAGTGAACTACTCACCAAATCTGGCAGTGAGCACTTAAACATGACCTGGTTCTTGAATGCACATTGAGTTTCCAGAGCTGGACAACTGGAGAGCTGCAATTACTTGTCCTAAGAGTTACAAATTAATCCCCACTGCTAAAAGTTGTACTTAGCACATGGAGGTGTTGACACCTCTGCCATAGAGATTACTGTTCTGGGCTACCTGAAGCAATAAAGGAGAATTAACTTCATTAAAGACAAGAAGAGTAGTATAATGCAGTGTTTAAGGTCAAGAATATAATTTATAGTTTGGATGAAGAAATACGTTAATCTGCAGAGATGAAGTTTTTCAATGGCAGCAGTTAGCGATAAAAGCTTTTTGCCACAGGGTTTTCATTTCCTGGGGAACTTCTCCGGGCAGCTTTATCATATCCAAGTTGCATGGCATCTTTGTGCCTAGCCTTTTTTACGAAAACATTATGTTGCTTTCACAGAGAAACCACATTTCTCTTCACAGGTTAAAGAAGATCCAGGAAAAGAAAAAAGTATTGAAAGAAAAATCTGAAAAAGAACGAGAGCTGCGGAGGGCTGCTGGTGGGGAACATGAACCAGCCAATCTCTTAGCAGAAGAGAAGGACGAAGACCTTCTCTTCGAGTAATCCAGCACAGTTGTATATGCAGCAGGGGACCCAGAATACAGAATGTCCAGTTACAATATAATTCAGGACAGGTTGCCTCAATGATACTTACGTGGCTTCTCAGTTGGTGTGTAAGTCTTGAGTTGAACGGATTGTGGATTTCTCCTGGGAGATTAGAAATCTGGGAACTTCACTGCAGCACAGGAGGAAAATGAGAGATGAATCAGGTACTTTACTGAGAGGAAAGCCTTCTATTGTGTATTCAGCCTGTTTCTTCACTTACATAGTGACGGTTTTTGCAGGATGGCTCTGGATTTGCCTAATCAGATTCCTCTTTAATTGCTCCCCCTGCTAGTGCAAGCTGAAGAAAATGTTATTTAGGGAGGGAGATGCATGTAATGTTATGTTATTTACTGCTGAACTATTAATCTTCAAGTTGCTTAAAGCAGGTATTGGTACAGCTGAAGTCAGTTGTCAGTAAAGGCAACTCTAGTTTTCTAACCTGCTGAGGAAATCCAGTCTTCTGTGATTTATTTTTGTTGCACGATTGTTACCATTGGCCTAAAACATCTATGGTTTTAATTAGAGGTTCTGCCAACTTGTGTATTGTCTGTGCTAGAAGCAAGTAAAAACTTTAAGTGTTAAATACCTGGTGTCTGGCTCAAGCTGCTAGAAGATGATGGTCTTAAACGCCTGGAGACTTCTGTTGATTTCAAAATAAAACCTTCTCTTCATCTCCTGCCCCCAACTTAGAATCTGCAGTGGTCGCATCTCTTTTCCACCTGTGCCCACATTCACTTAACCGTTACTGCTTTAGATAGATAAGTAACGAAGGAGAAGTGGCTCCCTCCTGCCATAAACACAGGAACTCTTCTCAACTATCCAGGTACATGTTGCTCCAGATCTTCATTGCAACAAGTAGGCTGGCAAGCAAAGCAGGGTTGAATGTACAGTAGTCCATCCTTGCTGTGATTTTTTATGTCCCAGGCTGGACAGGGGAGGCTTGGAGAGTGGCTGATAAGCTGTCAGTGAATGCTGCTCAGTTTGAAGAGCTGTTTTCCTAAAGACCTTGGTTTGCAATTGGCAAACCGAACACATGCCACAGCAGTGATACTGGTACATTGTCTGTAGTACAACTAGTCTCTTCAAGGTAAGCATCTTGTGTTAAACATGATCCAGCAGGCTAAGTGTTAATAGAAACTGATTTCCTTACAACTTTAAAAAGTCATCTGCCATTGCCATTTCTTTTCTCTTTTGATGTGGAAGGCAGCACAGCTGAATAATAAATCCATACTGTTGTAAGATACAGGTCCAGCTTGAAAAAGAAACTGTAGACCTGAGGACATGTTGGTACCTCTCCCCCTGGATGCATGGTGTCAGAAGGAACAGACAGCATCCTCTAGGGCACTACTATCTTTCACACGTTCAGCAAAATGGCAGAAAGAAGACTCCCAAGATCCACTACAAGAAGTAAAATTGTACAGTGATTTATTTTAAATCTAGAAATATTTTACATTTTTACATTAGTGTGCAGTTCATGATGTCTCAAAATACAGAGTGCAGATACATGTATAAAAGTACAATGTGGGGCTAACCACAGGTCTCGGTAAAGTTACCTTAATTATTTAAGGCATTAAACCCCATCTTATGTTTTAAAAAGTCACATATAGTTACATTCAAAAATTCTTTTATGCAATTCAGCTAACATCTATTTTTAATTAAATCTGGACTGGGAAAAATGCAGATACCCTCATTTCAGTCTGATACAGCTCACTACAAAGCCTGTGATAAGGTTGAGGAGCGTCACCAGTGAAGTCTGCATATTCTCTTTCACTCTCAAGGGAATTAACACACATTATTCATTAAAGAAGGCAGAATAATTTCTTACACAAGGTAGTTCCAGGTCCAAACTGGCAGCAGATGGACATCCAGGTACATTTCTCAGTGCTGCTCAAGCCTTTCAGCAGGTGACAAAGCTAACGGTTATAAAATGTTCTAGCACCTCTCTACATAGATGTCAGTGAGTACTGTGTGCCTTGGGAATTAAGAGAGTAGAGCTGAACTTCAAGCAACATTCTTTAAGTCTACATTCAAAAGGTTATTTGTATAAAAACAGCTTCTGTATACCATTTCAGAAAAACTGGGGAGACAAACATCAAACACATTAATGGCATGATTTACTGTGGCTGACACTGCCTACGAACACTGAATACCTAGGGGTGTTCAGCAACCATCTTGAGCTGATTGTGACCGCAAGAACTTGGACAGTACCTACAAAGCTGAGCTAGATTACCCTTAAACAAACCCATTTTACTGCCTTCTGTCATCTTGATCAACTATGAAACAGTCAATACCAAAAAGCCTAATACATCTACAATCATCTTAAAAAAAGGACAGAATCAATACATCTATGGAACACTGACTATCCCACGTACGTGAACATTGTAGCTGTCATAAACAATGGATTAAACTGAGAACGTGCCTGCAATGTGAGGCAAAAAGCCATTATTTTGAATATCCAGCACTTAGGGCCACAGCTAGCACATTACTTCTAACATTGAATTGAACTACAGATACTAAAGTTTCCAGCTCTTTTTCTTTCTGAAGGGCCATTACTTATCCCCACTAATTGCTTAATTGCTTTTCAGCCCTAAATACTAAATTTAACCAGCAAATAATTTTGCTTTTTAACAAAATAGGAATGCACTCTATACTTCAATTTTTCAATACAAAAAATGTACTGAATGTTCAATAACTAGGAAAGTTATGTGCCAGTTTCTTTCTATCTGCTGTATACTTCGAGCTCTCTGTTTAACTATGGGTGTGAATTTGTGCCATTAACATTTGAAGAAAGAATATATCCAAGACAGAATGGAAAAAAATCAACTACTTTTTCATCCTTTAACATCAGACAGGAGTGAACTACACATTGATGTAACTCCAGTGTTTTACCTGTAGGAACAAAGAAACACTATGGCTAAAATTAAGAGATATTCACAGTCAAGGTTCTTTGTGCTACCAAAAGAGCCAAGATACTACTATTCAGTTAACTTCAGTGACAGAACAGCCCTACTGCAGATGCACGGCCTTGGGAGTTAAACCTTCACAGGTCAGAATCCTTTGAGGATGTTCCGATCTGCTCTGCAGAACATACTAAGGTACAGACAGACCTTGCCTTTTGTTCACTTCTTTCAAGTTTTTTTGTTTGTTTTAACAATTACAAATATTCCCCTTTCTTGTGACTTCTCAGTCAGTTACCAGTGTTTTACACATACTTTCAACTGCAGTACTGAGCAAATGCAGGACAATACGCTGGCTAGTGATTTACAATACTCTTTTTTATAAAACAGTAGCTGCATTCAGCTATTTTAATTCCAGTTAATTATCCATTGGACCAACGGCCACAAGATGAACCATTTGCAGAGATTAAAAAACCCCCGCTATCTTCCAATGTTCAGCACATTAGTCTGGTTTAGTCAGTATTCTGACATAAAACATGAGAACTTAAGTTGACTTTTAAGAAGCACATCTTACAACTATTTTTCACAAAAATATAACCTCTGCTTTTCTAAAGATCTCTGTTGATCTGTGGAAAACAGCTGCTCCAATCAGTCAGTATGTTTTAAAGAAAATTCCATAAAAATACCACATCTAAAAGATCAATATAATATTCATCTTTGGACCTAAAATTAATGTGCAGTCAAATCTGATTTAAAAAGTCTGACTAAAAAGACACAAGGATTGAAATATTTACATTATACACATTTTCCAATTACAGTGCTATTAGAAAGTGGAATGTTTGAGCATTAAAATGTTAACTCAAGCCTCACATGGCAGCTCCAGACCAGAGCAGCATCTTCCTTCTGTGTATTTTTTGAACATTTTTCATGTGTAGATTATTTCTCTGCCCAATGATCTGTAGAATTATGCTCCTGAACTACCATCATGTCCCACAAAGTCATTAAGTTAAGTGTTAAATAACATTCATATTTATAACTATGTGACAGCATGGACTGTATATACACACATACATAAAATATTTGATTTCATAAGGGTGATTCTAAGTAAAAAAGGTGGATTTACATATAAAAGTAGTTGTTAGAAAAATCTATCTAAAGCTTTAGAATTTAGTACTGACAAGGTCCCAATTTCTAGACTGCAAAGAAAGAAAATTTGGACAATCTTTAGATCAGTTACATCAGCTCACAATCCGATTAGCGTATTTTTTCAGTAATACGCAATTTCACCGGCAAAAGATGCAGCCACTGAGGTCTAGAGCTCACACGCATTTATACTAGAATCAGGCAGATCTACATACGATCTCCTTGGAAAGATTACTAGATTAAAGTCCGTTTGTCCCTTGGAATTGCTCTCATCGAAGCCAGGTAGAGGGCACCCACTGGGGTTCTGTGTCAAGTTTGTTTATTAACCGAAGTAACTCTTGATAGGCCTTATCAAGATCAGAATTCACAATTGCTGTATCAAAGTAGTGGCCATTGTTCTGTTCCATTTCCCTTGTCTTCTCTATGATTTCTCTCAGCTCTTCTGGCTGCAATCAAAAAAAGAGTTAGTGTATGTGTATAAAGCCTCTGCCTGCAACAACAGAGTAGGAAAAGGTAACAGCTCGACTCAGAAGAGTCTTCTACACAAATTTTCATAGTATTGCTATCAGCTACTGACAAGTGTACAATAACACTGAACCACGATACGTATTTGAAAGTTAAGGGCACTCAAGACAATCCTTTCTGATTGGCTGTAAGTGCCAAATGGTAAATAACTGTCCCAGATCAAAGTAAACTAGCACTGCTCGTTTTATGACATTAATCTTACTGAGGCTCTTAAATCATATTTCTGAAAAATACGTTAGGCTGCTAAGCCCATTATTCTTCTGAAAAAGACTGGAGATGGCAGAGACAGCATGAGAGACAGTTTGAATGGTGTAGAACAAGACAACATTCCTCTGAAGATGTAGCACTACAAACACCAAACAGCCAAAGGCAACAGCTATCATTGAAACATTTTCACCAATAAACAGCAAGGAGGACCACAGCGAGAGCTCTACATTTAAGTGGACTGAATCACCATAGCATCAGGTAAATGACCTTGCAGAAAAATGTAAAACATGATTTGGGAGCTGGAAGCAAATATGTCAAAAGCAAGAATATTGCAAATGTAGATAAATGATACAAAGAGAGAAATAGAAATGGTTTGTTTTACTTCAGATTTTTTTTTTTTTTTTTACACTTGGAATCTAAAAGCATGTTTGATTTTGTCTTCTGCAGCTTATTTTTTATCAGATAAAAGAGTATTCAGTTATAATTTTTGAGATAATTTTTTAAATGGGATGTTTTCAAAAGGGACTTCAGGCCTTCAAGATATTTTTCCAGGTTTTACGTACACTTAAGAAAATGAAAGCCACAAACAGGCAAGAAATACCCTTTTCTTTATCAGGGGAAGGGGTTTAACACAGCAGCACTGACCCAACTGAAGTAAATACAACTCCAATGTGATTAATCAGAAAGAAAATAGGCATGGTTTAACACCAATAACAGTGCATTAATTTTTATTGCAAATGGAATCCTTGATTACTGCAATTAAAAAAAACCCCAAACAACAAAACAGAAAAACAGGACATAGATAAGATGAAGTATTTATATAAAATAAAGTTTCATTCATTGCATAACTATGGAGGAAGAAACATGCCCATTTAAAGACTATGGTTATATTTGAGTCAGGCAAATTAAAAAAAAAAAAAAAAAGAAAGAAAAAAGAAAAAATATCCTTCTGTTTTAAGACTTGGACTTTAATGGACTTCTAGATCTTACATCCAGGCAATACATCAAAAAAGCATAGTAAAACAACACAGCAGTATGATTCCTGACCAACAGCCATATCAGGAGTCCCTTTGAGTTATGCTGGAAAGACTCTTCTTCCTCAGCATGATCTGCATTATGTTCAACTAGTACTTTGAAGATACTATAGTGGCAAGGTGCTTCCACTAACCACTGTAGGGTAGATTCCAGTTAAAAAGCTGAAGATGAATATATTTCATTATCCTAGCAATAAGCACTTTGTACCTCATTAAGCTTATTAGGACCTTTTCTGAACTTTTCTATGGGTTTCAATTCCATTCTGCAGAACTAACTTCTCATTTAACTAAATGATCTGAACTGGATAAGCTGAGATCTTGCCGTAACTCCGGTTAAAACATGGAAAATGATCCTACAGGATCAAGCATTAAAATAAAACTTTAACTGAAGAGTTTTGGAATACATTTTTAAGGAAATGCTTTTCCAAGGGCAGGTAAGTTCTCAAAAGAAAAACAGTAATCATTTGCTCCCTAGAATTATTCACAGGTTTACTTGAAGACCAAGTCAGGTTTTCCACAGTTTTGACATAGAGGGTCATATTTTTGTTCCCAAATGCAAGGCCTCCAAGCGAGACACCGTGCCCCAGGATTACTGAATTAGCAGTGGATTCCCCTGCCTCATACCTCTCGCATTCAGTCAGGTGAAAGCATCCGGAGCCCTTCCCTTAGTACAGTCTGCCTACTAACCTGGAGCCCACACATCTCAACTACACCACTTCCCAGCTACTGTCAGTACCATTACCAGCTCCCAATTCCAAAGAAAGCATACGACTTTCTATACCAAAAGCATTCTAGATCTGTAAATAAAAAGCAGCACGGTTTCAGAAGAAGTGTTAGACACACTACCTTTGGGTTCTTCCCTTCTTTGGCCAATAAAGCACGTAATCTCTCTTGTGAAGGTGGTGCAACAAATATAATATATGGCTTCAAGTCAGAATTACGTAGTGTCTTCAGTGACTGCAGAAACAGGATTAAATATTTAACAGTCCCACCCATGAAAAGAGCATTTAATAATACATTATTCACATGCTGTAATTGATAATATACTCTTCAAACACAACAAAAACTGTACAGCGGAATAATTAACCGTAACAGGATTAACATCATCACCTCAGAGTTCAGCCACCATTTCCTACAAAATCGGTATTCCAACATTTTTGTGTTACAGAACTCGAGCATTTACTTTTGTTCAAGAATACTCTTCATAACTGAACTCAAGGAACATATCTTTTGGTATCCAAAAAGCATACAAAAGAGTCACCTACATTGAAGTAAGTTTTCCTAAAATGCTGAGAAAGTTTCCATTTTTAATGGAGAGAAGAATCTTTAAATCCAACAGTTTACCTTAAATACTACAGTTACCTTGTATTTTAATCTTCAAAACAGAAAAGGTTATCAGATGCACTACTACTGTATGACCAGCATTTGTTTTTGGCAGGTTACATTTATACTAAGAGGCAGGAGATAAAAAGAACCAAACTGTAGTTTGATTTGATAGATCCTTCTATGTGCCTCTGGACAAACAACTTGTCTCCAAAAAAGATTCTTTCTATAACCACAGAATTCGATCAAGTGTTATGCATTTTCAGCTTACTACATGATTTGCGATACCCATAAGCTATTCTAATAAAATATCACATGGTCCCAATTGGTGATGGGTAACTATTGTTTCAATACTACCAGACTTTACTTTTATAGGCAAAAGAATCCCTGTAACAGCAGCAGACCTCATACATATTGTATGTATGACAAAATGGGCTGTGTTCCAGGACCCTGCCTCCTCCCGTGTTCGACTGAAGTTCCCAGTTGAGGTCTGTATGCATAGTTGGTCTCTTCTTTGTCCATAATCAAAAGGTCATAGCTAAAGAGCTTTTCAATATTGTTGATGAGATGTACTTTAATCCTGTCTGTCATGGAACCGCATAAACATTCCCAAAATGCAGTTTCTTCTCCATCTGCCAAAACCTCAGAGCTCAGAGTAATTGGAAGACTGACATACACAAACCTTATTGTATTTTTCAATTCAGATAGTTCTCACCAGCTTCAAGTATCTGGAACCCAAGATGTGCTTTCACCTTTAGCACAGATTAAGGTGATGTGTATGTTTTCAAACAAGGAAGAAGAAGGTGGTATTCATAGCACACTAAATAGTCAACTGAACACCACTGAAAGAAAACTTGGAATAAACATGAAAATGAACCTTGAAAACTCACTCATTTTATAAAATACGAATACAGTTCATTAGATTTTCACAGTAGCTTTTACAATTAAAACATGACAGGCAACAACTTTGTCATACCTGGGTATGAAGATTTAAAAGGCATATCTTGCCAGAGTTGATTACTTGCCGCACAGAGTCTATGCTAGTACCATAGAGGTTCTTTTCAAACTCTCCATATTCAATGAACTTCCCTGCAGCTATGTCACTCTCAAATGCCTGTCGGGAAATGAAATGGTAATCCCTGCCAGCTACTTCAGTCTCTCGCCTGCTCCGAGTAGTATCTACAAACAAAGAGTGACAAAAAAGAAATGAAGACAGTGATACACCTGTAGAACTGAAGAGGAGAAAGAAGTATTTCTCCTCAGAGAGATACTGCCAACCAAGCAAAAAAGGACATAATGATATATACAAGAAATGCAAGTATTTTATTTTCTACAAGAAATATTCCTCAACAGATTAAGTTGCCAAAGGCTGAACCTACATTTAGATGTTTTGTTTACATCACCTAGAGGAAAAAAAAAGTCAACTAAGAAAGGAATGGTTTCTTTATAACAAGTTCTATTGCTAAGCTGCTTGTACGTCTACTTTAGGGTACATTAGACATTACAAATATAAAATTCACTGAAATGTAAGTTATTTGGGAAGGCACTAAAGCCACCTAAATTTACATTTATGCAGGATACGTAGGTTAAAAATTCTTTGACCAATGGACCAGATTTATTTTTTAAACTTCTTTAACTCACTCCAATTTTATTCAAATTGAAATATATGTACGTCTTATAATGCCTCTGTAACACTGTACTGGGACACTGGATTTGCATTGACTTACCAAAGCTACTTTTTGCCAAAGATGTAACTTTATTTGTCCTTTATTCAAGAGCTGACTATATCCTGCTCAAAACCCCCCACCTCCTAATTACCATTTTTAAACAACAGAGGATTTGTCTGCAGACAATGTTTAGAATAAGCAATCATATCTGCCCGTCAAACTTACGGGGAACTGCGGAGGCAAAGCGATCCACCTCATTATTCATAAGTCTCTGCCGCAATTCATTTTGGCCGCAGTTCTGTGGGCCGATCAGAACAATAGGCCGTTTCCTATTTGCTGGCTGATGATACAGTGACATTTCCTCGTAGGTCAAAATTTCCTCATTGTCATAATCTTGAGAGAGAAAGAACACAATAGTCACAACATACTTTACTGCTAGTTGCATGTACTACCTGTCATGCAGTATCAAGTTTCAGGCAGCCCCAGACTCTGCCCAGCATCTAACTGGGAGTCACCAAATCAACAGAACCCCAAAGACCACTACTTGACCAGTAAGACCAGGCTTTTTTTTTTCCCCTTTCTGGAGGCAGAAAATGTGTTACCACTTACTACTGATACAAGTAGTAGCATAAACTCAGGAAACCAAGGAACAAGTTTTAGTTTAACACTATATGCCCAACAACAACAAAAATCATCATCCCAGTCCCAAAGTACTTTTGTATAGTATAAATAGCCTACAAACTCTCTGTGGAGAAAGTTTCAATTTACTAATCTTAATTATGCAGAGTGAGATGATATTACAAAACCATAATAAATTGGTTCATCATTGTAAAATTGTGATTACTTCCATATCTTAAAAGCTATTGTTTTTTTACCCCTATCATCTGGTTTTTATTAGAAACACTAAATGACCCTACAAATCTTGCCACCTCTTTTACATCTTTCATTAAATGCTGTTACAAACCGCACTAATGCTCCCACACAGATCATCATCATGCAGTTATTTCTGCCTGATGAATTTCCTGAATTTCACCGTTCTTTTCACAAGGGTGTAAGTACAAACGCCGTGCAAAAGATGTTGCTTACCATCATTTTTATTTGCATTGTATAAAACCTTTTTCCGTTTCTTTTTGTTTTTCTTTGCACACCAGAGTTTTCCTAATCAAAATAAAAATCATCATCATCAAATATCCATAGAGTAAAAAGTTACCTATCCTGCCTCCTATCTGGATCTTTAAAGTGGGGAATTTATTTTGCAGTTTTGAAAGGCATAATATTCTTCATTTTATTACAACCATTTGGTGTATTAAGCAAATGTTCCATGCCAAGGACTTCAACTGAGTCATAGCAGATATAATTCTTTAAGAAAAAAAGGGGCTTTCGAAATTCCCCTCCCTCATCCTAATTACATTGCACATAAGTTGTGGAAAAAAAAAAAGTGATCTATACAACGAAGTGCTAAATTCAGACCTGTATTTACATCAAGAATTTCAAAGAATCACCCCACTTGTATTGCAAAAAAATAGAAGAATTTTCTGCAACTCAACAATGACAAGGTTCCGGATACCACTAATTAGCACTCTGTAGGAGTTAATTCCACCACCACCACACCCCCCCCCGGAAAGCATATATCCAACCTGATTTTTCTGGTTCCTTGTCTTCTTCTATGGTTTGTTTCATTGCTTCTCTTTGTTGCTGAAAACTTTTTCCTTAATGCATTTTAAAAAAAAGTACAAAAGCAATTAGCATTTAGAAACCATTTCCATACTTTCTTTGTGAATTACTGATTTTACTTTTTCCTAAGGTTTTTAAATCTCTGAAGGTTCTAGTAGAGTAAGACAGTAAGAGAAATTTAAAAAGAGGAATTACAATTGCCGAGCTTTCATCTCCAGAGAACAAGCAAGTTGCCATAGCCAGCAGAGGGAACTCTGAATTCAGAGTCCACAAGGTGGAGGAATAAAGAAGAGAGTAGCTTTTGAAAGGTGAACTGCAGTGGAAGCCATAGCTTTACTCTGCATTTAACATCTATACATGGAGATGCCTCTAAAAGCTCAAATTTTAAGTAAGTGAATTACTAACCAATGGTGAGCTCTGTTGCAAAAGGTGCAAAGTCAGAGACACTTGATGCAATGGATATTTAGGGAGTACGAGTCTTTGAAAACCAGAATATTGCCCCTACAGCTATGGAAACAACTGTCTGTCAAGCATTTTCTAGAGCTTTATTTACCAGGGATAAGGCCTGCTAATGGCTGGTTATCTTCATCTCCATCTCTGTAAGCCTGCCACCAGTTTGGATCTTCTTGGCTGATCACATGGAGTATATCTCCTTTTTGAAAAGATAGGCCTAACTCTCGGCAGGGGACGTAAGGGTCATCAGAGGGATCATAGTCAAAATGCGCTTTCACATGTATCTGTGGAAGATCAAATGTAAGAACAGAGGGGAAAAATAACCCCGCGACTTCTGAAGAATTACACCCCATCTTCCTGTGACCACAGTGGAGCTCCGATACATAAAAAACACCAAGATCCTATAAAATGGAAATTTTATCTGGGACATCAGGAGATACTGGAAGGAAATTATTACTTAGCTTAGCAACAGAAAAGACACAGTTGTGCTAGGATGGAGATGAAGGCCTGAATTTAACTTGTTAATTCTAAAGTTACGAAATTTCCTCACCATATGAGGAGGCAAAAACCCCTGAGCTACTTATTCAAGTTCTTTGCATTCAAAAAGTATCAGATATTCTGGTTTGTTTAAAACACCTAACAAATACACTGATTGAAACCCATTTGCCAACCTTTAGATGAAGCTTCACTTGTAAAGTATTTTACTTTGCCACCAACCATTAATGTTTTTGTTTGGCTGTAATATAAATCTGTGCATTCTTTCTTCAAACTGTTAAGGCTGTCTCAAGAAAAATACATTAGCTAAAGAGATAATGGACAAAGTTTCCAGTATACAAACTGTTCCTCCCAAAGCATATTTGCAAGTTCCAGCAATCATTCTCGTGTATATATATATATAAAAATAGAGAAATTGAGATTTCAAAATACATTTTCAGAAGCACAGGTATATACTTTCTTACTATTTTAGAAACTGAGTTAAAAATCATACTAAGAGTTTCAGCTTAACACCATCATTCATTTTAAGTAGTTCATTCAGGTGTTAGTCTACTAACAATTAAACCAATTTAAACAATTAAGTTTTGGGTTTGTTTCACAATGTATGTGACCTACAGAAAAACTTCCTACACATTACTAGAAAAACGAGGTATGTATCACCAAGATCAAGAGCTTATGTAGAGCTACTTACAACTGTCTCCTTCGCAGGAGGTGGCTTGCTCTGCTGACTGGGAATCAACACAAAGGTGAGAGTACCATGCATGTCAGCCTGAGATGAAAAATAGACTCTTCACATACAGTATCAAAATATGGCTTAAGGCTAAGAATTTTAATAACATTTCAGAAAATGCTTGAAAAATTCCCATAAAAGCCAGCTCTACAAACCTCTCTTTTCAGAACCATAGGACTTAACTAAATGTGTCTTTTTTTAAAAAGTACAAATGGCAATGGAGACAATTATAGAGCGTGAATAATCTCGGGTATCTCTGATCCAAAACACACGTGGAAATTGAAGGCTTTTCAAATAACTAAGAATCTTATTTAAATGGCTTAAAAAAAAACCCCAAACCCCACCATATTTCTGCCTCTACTTTCTTCCACTTGACCTCATTCCATGCATTAACTGAAAAATTTTAACAGCAAATTTCAGGGGGGAAGAAAAAAAAAAAAAAAAAAAAAAAAAAAAATCGAACTAAAGGTGGAAATTGTCAATTAAAAACTACAGTCTTACTGTAGCGTGAGAACTTCATCTAAGGAGAGTGCTGCCTATTCTTCTTACAATGCTGCAACCTACCACAGAACCCAGATCTTTGTCCTGATTTTGATCCATCTATAGAGCACGGATCTAAGTGATTCAAAGATTTACTAAATGTCTTATTTTTTTCCCCCAAAGACCCTATTAAATAACTGCAAGTGGATTTTTCCAATGTTTTTGTATCAAAGTTAATTTGTAACTTTTTTTTTAAAGTCATTTTCATCTGTTTTCACTGAGAGAATGGTCTTTCCTGCTACAATCAGACCAAAGATTCAGTCAGGTTCCAGGTGTACCACCTCAGACACTGATCAACAGCAGGTGTCAGAGAAAAGCATAAAAAAAACACAATACAGGGCAACAGAAAATACTGGTAATTCCCAGCTTTCCTCACAGGGCCTTTCAGAGAGAGCACCTCTGCATTTACTATTTCCCAATAGATTTCTTGCCTGTTGTTTTGACTAGCTACTTTTGAACCGATGTATAATTTTGTCATGAATGGTAAAAGTGTAATAAACAGAAGAACATCAATGCTGGTAAACTGCTATAGACAAAAGGGTTTTTAACAGGAGCGAAAGAGTAAGAAGTTCAGTCATGTAAAGGCCCTGTGTGATATGATTTGTGGTGGGTTAAGTCTGGCCAGCAACTAAGCACCCACCAGCTCCTCACTCACTCCCCTCTCCCAGCACGATAGGGGAGAGCATCAGAAGACCAAAAGCAAGAAAAAAAACCCATCATGCGTTGAGGTTAAGACAGTTTAATAAGTGAAGGGAAAAAAACCCAACCCAACAAGCGATGCAAAGGCAATCAGCACTCAGTTGTTATTGCCCAGCGTGATGTTATACAGCATGACATACCGCTGTGGTCAGCTTGGGTCAGCTGTCCCAGCTGTGTCCCCTCCCAGCCTCTTGCTGCCCCACAGCCTACTTGTGGGTGGGGGACAGAGGGAGAAACAGAGAAGGCCTTGACACTGTGCAAGCACTGTTCAGCAATAGCAAAAACACTGGTGTGTTGTCAACACTGGTTCAGTCCAAAATCAGCATAAGACGCAGCAGCATACAAGCTGCTATGAAGAAAGCTACCTCCATCCCAGCCAGACACTACCACACATTTATTAATTGTGGACTCAGAGACAAAGATGAATAATCATGGCTTTTCAGAGCTAAACAAAGTTTTTCTTACAACTCATTAAAAGCAGTCTCAAGATGGTAACTTAACACTTACACATTTATAGGCTTCATTTTTGCAGACAACCTGTGTTATAATTATTAGTATCATACCATGCATCAGAAAAAACTTGAAATGGCCCTCCTCATATAAACACTAGCTATCAGAACGAAAATACTTTTAAACTAATGCTAACTGAGTGCAAATGACAAGCAGAGTCAATAGGCTCAGTGTTACGAAATGAGTATTTTTTGCAGGGAAAACAAGAGTTGTACAACTCACCAACAAGTCAAAAACTTCATTAACATCTTTTCCACGAATCTCAATACCATTAATCTCCAGAACTTCGTCCCCTTCATGTAACAGCCCACTCTTCTCTGCGGCACCTCCTTTCACTATTCGACTGATGATAACTGAATCCATTTCATTGCGAACAGTAGCACCCTGTGTAGCAGCAACACATTCTGAATTTATATTATATATATATATATGAAACTGAAAGCCATCTATTGCATATATTCCAAGCCAGTGGAGAAATACTTCTATATTGAAATAATAGCTTGGATGCATACACCCAATGCTCCAGTTTAAAAAAACTGCTTAATTTCTTTAAGTTGCACTAAAGTTTGAAGAATTGAATTTCTCCATACTGTAAGATTCCTGATTAAAAAAAAAAAAAAAAAACAAAACAAAACCAAACAACAAACAAAAAACCAAACAAAAACCCATTTTATTAAAGAAACACTTATTTGAAAGATGTAAATATCATAGAATCATAGAA
This sequence comes from Podiceps cristatus, assembly GCA_000699545.1. Lineage (NCBI taxonomy): Eukaryota > Metazoa > Chordata > Aves > Podicipediformes > Podicipedidae > Podiceps > Podiceps cristatus. Next base: position 23,153 of record KL254908.1, read on the forward strand.
GATGAGAGTTGCTAAAAAAATGAACAAACAAAACCCAACCCCGCACATGATTGGCACACGGCTATAAGCTCCCCTGCAGCAAAGCCTGGGATAGGGACTTCTGTCAAGAAGTCCTCTCCAAAACCAAGCTGACAGAATTTGTACAGATTCCAAATACTAGTATGGCTACTGCTATATAAAGATACACACAAGTTTATCATTTGACTATTTCTCATTTTGGAGGGAGGGAGAGTGTCTACAAGTTAAACATCACCTCCACATTCAAATTCCAAAACTTTCATAGCAGTCTTCAAAAGACAGAACAAGGTTGCCTCCTTGATATATAACTGATTATCAGTACTTACCAATGGAATGTCCCGAGCTTTCTCAATGCGAACTATTTTAACCGTCTCCCCTCCATACACGCCAACATTTTCATAAAGTTTTTCATCTGCCACAGGCTCTGGTTGCATTTCTTGTTCTGCAACCTTATCATGAGCCAGTAAAAGTGCCTAGTGTTAAACAAAATCATCTCAGTTACAGAAAATTTCACACTTTATATGTATAAAAAATAGTAGAGTTCAATTAAATTCTGCAATGTGAATAGTCTTTGCAGGTTAAAGAATATTACAAACTGACTCAAGCAATAAAAAAGATCATCTATCACAACTATGTAGCACCTATTGCTACATACTTTGCAAAAACTTTCCTTTCAGACTGGAGAAAGTGAAAAAAGCAATTTTGAACACACAACTGTGACTGTACTCACAGTTTCTCTTTCCTAAAAACACAGACACTGGTTTACTATGTATGTAACTGAGGATACAGACATAAGAAGTTACTGCAGTGAGATTTACTCATGGTTTTACATCACCACCACAGGACAAAATTTCCTTTATGAACCCTGTGGTAAGCATGAAGCAAAGAAAAAAAACATCTATAAGCAAAGCAGCTCAGGTGTTGCCCTGACCCTACTGATCTGATGCTACCTTGTTTATGTGCAAGTTACATGTAGAATGTAGCAAGGGCAGAATACAATCATGCACTACACTTGATTAGAAGTTTCCAGTTGCCAGCAACTAATGGAAACTGGAAACTTCTCATCCTAGAAAAATATTAAGAGACTTGCACAGAGTTGAAAAATAAAATCCACCCTTGCCCAGTCAGCCCAAAACATTTGCAAAAAATATGTTATACTGAAAACAACATCAAGAAATACATCCCATCAATTAGAGGTTCCTTTTTGTTTTACCTGCATGTGAGGGGCATTCAGCAAAGCATTAAGCTCCTGCCCATCCTTATGGTGACTGGGTTTCAAAACACTCTGTACCTAAAAAGAAATCAAGCAGTAGAACTTTTAATCTACCCAGTGATTTACCAATTCTCTCTCCCCTCCCCAAGCACAAAGCCCTAGTTGCAATTATTAATTTTACTGAAAGTAAAATAAATCCACATGACTGACTGAACTTAATCTGGTACACAGTAGGAAAACATGCAATAAGACCACAGGACTACTCCAGCAAATCTTGTAATTATCTACCAAATCTAAGCTGGTATCCAGTGCATCAGATTTATCAACACCAGAGACTGGCAATGAGCTCAGCTATCATAAAGATGCACACAAAAATTAAACTCTAGAAAGGAACACAATAGTGAATTCAATCACAATGAAGTCTATTATGTGAATAGGCTGAGTCTTTTAAAATGGACTAATTCTTATTAACACAACTAGCCTCCCTTTTCCTTAAAAGCAGATGGTTTATTTTTACCCAAACTACTTCCACCAACAGCAAGACAAAAGATTCCAAGACAGATTTTGCAATGCATCCTGGAGCCCCTGTCTCAGATAGTATATGAGTCCAAATGTCCCCAGAAACCGGGTTTCTTTGGCTGGTTCCAAAATAATCCATATTGACACGAGGACAGTCTTTGCTCAAGCAGCTTCAGTTGCCTAAAAAGGCTTGCCTTTTCATACATTTACCAAACATGTACTGCCATTACCTCTTGCAAATATTAGAAAATCCTGGTATGCTTATGAAGGAAGCCAGGGCCAGGGAAGTCCCTCTTATCTCAAGGTGAGGCTGAAGAAGCTACTTTCCATAGCCATTACCCTCTGGCCTAATCTGACCAAAGACACACAAATCCAAAAGCAAAAATCCAGATACATCAAGAGTGGATTATACGTATCAGAGCAGCAGCTTTCAGCGGAATGGAAAACATGTTTTTCAGGAGCTTTTTACTCTTAAGGATGTGGTAGTGTGACATAGAGAATCAAGAAACTACAAGTTCCAAAGTGAAAATAGTTAAGCTTTTTGTGTGATCTAACAATAGCTAAATGTCTGAAGAGCCTCTCTATGAGCAATTACCTACAGAAGTGCTAACAGCTCTCTTGGATGCTACCAGATAACTGCACTGAAAACAGTAAAGAGTTTTAAATTCTAGCATAAGCCACTAAATGAGCTGTTCCCATGAAGCAAGATCCTTACACTGCCAACCGAACACTGTCCCATGGAACAAGATCCTGGGCTTAGCAATAAACCTGGCACCACCTCCAAAAGCCTTCCTTCTGGCATCCCTAGAACATTTCTCATGGGGAACAAAACCAGTATAGCTTAGATAAGTCAGAGAAGAAGGTGAGTTTAAATAATACTTTTAGTGATTTCTTTAAAACCCTAGAGAACAGAAAGAATTCACCTTTATATAGGCCTGGCCTCAGTCATACCTCTGAATTGGCCAGGAAGCTATTATCCTTGGCTTAGCGTGAATTTTGGGATGCCATGTAGCAGACAGAGCACTGTAAAGGATATATTTCCCAAACAAACTTTTCCTCTGTGTTGAAAGAAGAGATTCTTCTATACAAAAGGCTTTCTCATAGAGGTTTATTTAAGGCCTCTAACTCTAATGGGACTTTCAATTCCTTTCTTGAAGAAGTTACAAGAACCTTTAAAGTCTTATTTATCCAATATTTAAGACCATTTTACAGGAAAACCTACTCAGAAAGCAACTTAGTCTTGCACATAAGACAGCCTTAAGAACGCAAGGTCAGAGTTTGGAGTTTTGACAGGAGAAAAGAAAGCAACCAGGCCCAACCAGTCATTCGTGTGCAGTGAATATCCTTCAAGCTGAATTTCTGCTTTGAATAATTTAATTATTCAAAACTTTAATAGCCCCCCCCCCCCCCGCCCTTGAAGATACATTTATTATTTGCTTATTTAATGAAATGCAAGGAAAGCTTCAGGCTGCTCTCTCTATATATACACACACCACTTACTACACCAGTATCACCGCATGCCAGATTCCTTTGTTACTCATGGTAACAAATCCCAGTTTTATCAGATGAAGAAATTTGAATGTAGGCTGTCATTCCAGAAGTGACTCACTACAGATAACACAGGCAATCCACACTAAATATGTGGCAATCATAGTATTTTCTTAACTCTTCAGCCTACTTTTTGCTAACTATGTTAACTTTAGTTCAAGTAGCCCCTGAGAAGCTGTCAATTTGGTTTCATTATCCACACCACAACTTGGGGACATGTACTGGAGAGGCACACACTGGAGTGATACTAAATATTCAGAATTTACTGTACCCGCAAAATCCTGTTGTTCTTTACTCTCAGGTGAGTAGGACTGTCAGACGGACTATACATACACATTGTAATGAACTTAAACCAGAAATTACAAGCTTCCGGTGCTTCCTCTCAAAAGTACTGATCTAGTTTAATTGCCTGCACTTGCTGACATGAACAGTATCAAGTCCAAAGCCTTTAGTAAAATATCCTATATAAACTGAGCCTATTAAATATATTTAATAGCAAGCACATCTTTAAGGCATTTGATACATGCTGTTATAGGCCAAAAATTACAAACTGTCTTGAATGCTACATAAAATATTCTTACAAGGTCAAGATTCAGACCATGTTCCCGTAATCCTTGCACCCTCTTCGTCAAATTTAAATGGATTTAAAATCAATTTAATTACACTTGATGTTTACTGGCTATTTTTAAGACGTCGAGTACACCACATTACATGAAGATAAGCTCTGTAAAATTCCTTTAGCTCAAGTGCTTCTTTCCACCTTTTTAATTCAATTAAAGTTTCTTTAAAAAAACACAATTAAAAAACCATAATAATAATAATTTAAAAATCAATCTTGAATTGTTGGTATTTGGTTATCAGAATCGGTGGGAAAAGTTAGCTGCATAAGTGTACTATTAATTTTAAGAATTTCCTAAAGAGGACTAGAAAATAAAAATGTACCATTGCACTCTCATGTATTGTTAATGGTAAAAAAATTCAAAATTCATATGCATTATGTTTTATAAAAGCAAGTCATCAACTGAAGAGTAAATTAAAACAGATTTTTTTGAATTAAGTCCAGTGTAACAAATGATAATTCCCCCAAACACACTTCCAAAAGTGTAATTTAATTTAATATTAATTTTATTTTTTTTTTTAAGGGAGCATGTTTCATGTTGCAATAAAAAATTGTGTTGCAACCCATCTTTTCTAGTTAGAGCTACAGAAGCATGAGCTCTAGAACAGGTTCTCTTCCACACCATAAAGCCTCAACCAAAACATGTCTGTACTTTTAAATCAGGACATGCACTCCAAAACAGTTTCAGGGTTGTACACTGTCACTGATGACCTGTGCACTAAAATATGCACATTAGCATTACCTGCCATTTAAAATTAATGTTATGTGGGTATATTCTATTTTTCTTTCTTATAACGTCTTGTGGCTTTTATCATCAAGATGTTATCAGTATCTTAAATCCATGCTTTTGCAAGCATCTCTTCAAAAACACCCTTAAGTAAGTAAATGAACTGCTTTCTGGGGGAGTTTCCCATGCCTATGTTTAGGAATGGAAAAAGCAAGAGACAATAAAAAAAAAAAATCACAATACAAGAAAAAACCTGGGCATACAAGATAGACACTTTGTCAGCATAAAAAAATAAAAACAAAACTAACTTTCCCTAAATCAGAAATAATTTCCTCCTGTACTGCTACCATAACAAATACAGAAGCCTTTCCAAGAGGAATAAAGGATCTAAAACCAAGCAAGACTAGGAAGTACAATACAATGTGAATGGAGGCCTCAAGGTATTCCTCTTGAGACACTTCTATCAGTCACAGAAATGTTTATCCCAAATTTCCGGCTTGAACATTTCAGGATGCTATTTAACATATTGCAAAATATGAGTCATTTGGATACACCAGAAGCTGAATCACTGAGAAACTAGATTACATCTGAAAGTGGGAACAGACATATGCAATATATTGACTTTTCAGGAATTTCAAGGCTGGACAAGATTGTGATAGGAGATGAAGAATCAAAACAAGTGCAGGAATATGTTTGCCTTTTATGTAAATCTCCTGGGTGATGACAAAATTCCATTTGTTTAAAAAATTCAGATTAAAGAAATATTTTCTTTATGCTTAGCCTTCTTCATATAGTGCCAAGAGACATAGAACTGGCTTTGTGTCTCCTAAATTTTAGAATTTACCAAATCACCTGAAGAGAGGGGAATGTGTTGGGAAGGTGAGGTGAATGAAAAGTTTGAAAACAGACCTAGAGTTCTTCTAGGCATACTTTCTTCTTGGAAACTTCTATTAAGCAGCAAATAAAAGGACATCATATCCATGACAGGGAAGAGATAAATCTGTAACGTCCTATATTATAAATGAAGATTCAAACCCACTTGCTTGTATCTGAATGAAATCCCAAACCAGGCCTGGGTAAAGTGGGTGTTTGGGGAAGTAGTTTACAAACAGAAGTTAACTGAAAAGGCTCCTTCAGGCTCAAAAACATCAAAGGTGGCTAGTGAGGATCTTGTAACAGCCTACAGGCTGATAGAATAAGCCAGAGGGAAGCTCATATGTAAAATACTCCCACCTGGTTTTGGCACAGTCTTGGTGACAAACCTAAACAGGAAAATCCTGAGCTACAGTTTAATCAGCACACTGCACCTTTAGATAACATTTAAATTATGTCCCTCAAGAATCAGTAATTTCTTCTGCAAAAGAACTCCAAGCTTGCTACAATGCTGTTTTCCTGACTTACTAGGTTAAAAGTTTATAAAAAGGAAGGAGAATGGAAAGAGCTGTTGAAAAAAAAAATTGCTTCAGGCAGAAAGAAAACCAGATACTAAAAACCAAACCAACCCAACTTGCTGCCATACTGAAATTGCAGTGATGTGCCTTTGAGCAACTGAAGAATCACTATATACTAGCTCAGGTGCTCCAACTGGTGCATCTGAGCCAGTTTTGAACACATCAGATTGGTCCTCTGGGCGCTAAATGCTGGAGCATTTACCCAGCCTCTGGATCTGGCTTTGCTGAACCCTACAGTGCTATGCTTGCACGGATACTGGTATCCAAGCTAACTAGTTTCAAGTTTAAAAACGTATATCCATATAAAGTGTAGACACACTTCACTGCAATATATACATGCACCAGGCCATGGAAAATCAAGATGAAGTTATTAGGCAGCCCTTCAGAGGGTCTTAGCTGCATTCAGCCACATGTGAAAGCCCATTCTGTTCACAGCACCTTTGAATCTGACGAGCTTTTTGTAAATTACTACTAATGCTTATACAGCTACTATATACAGGTATTGCCCATCTATATTAAAGTGAATAAGCCCCAGAGAAAGTAGTGAACGGGCTGAAACTGTAAAAGTATTTCACACAGTTAAGATCTGACTGAAAAGATTAAAGCTAAAAATATTGCTCAAGGACACTTCTAAAAGTATACTCTAATTTCTACAAGATGTATCAGATCTTACAAAAGTGCTATCATCTGTCAGAAAAAAATTAAGTGTAATCTGACCGTCATGGCAGTAATTAAAATATTGAAATTAATTATTAAGGTATCTGTTGTTCAGTTTAAAGCAGAATGCTTGTTTCCAGTATGGCTGTATTTTCAGAGATGCCTCCTAATTTAAGAACCATGGTGGAATTCAGAGGAAAGTCATAGTAATAGAGAATTGTAAGTCCATTCCTGAATATTTGGAATGAAAAATACCTAAGATAAAGGAGTTAGAAAAAGAGAGCACTTATGAAAATCTATGTTTAAACATAGTACCCTTTCGGGTACATTTTTGTCCATGCTAAAAAGAGACTTCTTGTCCCCAAAATATTTTTCTGGTTACTGTTTGGGTATCTGGAAAAACCGGATACAGCAATCAGTGACTATTATAATCCCTTTCATATTCAACATTCAGTAACTCAGACAAGCTTGACAGGTACATATTTCAACAACAGCTATGATTATAGGTTTCATATATATCACAGAAATGCATACTGTACATACCTCTTGTGCTAGTTCTTGTGCATTGGAGATGAGAGGATATGGAGGGCTGGCTTTGTTCATATGCACTGTAACAGCATTGTGTATCTTAAATGCATTCTGAAAATCAGTATTCTGAACAAGTTGTAAAATGAGAGAGATATCCTCTTGGCTCTGAGGGTCTACCAAAATGTGCTGGATATGCTTAAGAGAAGTTAACAGTTCTTCCACTTCTACATAGGAAATAACAAAATACAAATAAGGTACAAGTTAACAGGATTCATAATTAAATACTATTTATATTAAGATCTTAAAAGAAATTTTTTTGCTGTCCCTTTTTTAATCAGCAATGATGTATGTAAATTTATTAGTTATCCAGTATTCACTCTGACTGTTATTAGCAGAATGTATCTGAGAAAAAAAAAAAAAAAAAAGAGGTCCCCAAGTCAGTAAAAGGAGAAATAAAAAAGTTGATACACTGAATTTAAATTCCTGTTGCAGGAACAGTTCTTCTCTGAAAGAAATCACTGATACGTAAAAGATCCAATAACTGCAGGTCATGTATAGCTAAATAAGAAAGAGGGACTATTTTGCAATATGACAATAAATCCTTTGCTAACCTAATCCTGATGCACTGTTATTCACTGTTATTTTGATACATCTTTCCAGGTATGTCAGCCACATGTCAGATACATTTATCTCAACTAAATATTGCTTACTTACAGAATTTTTGATAAGTAAACTACATTCAATTTCTAAACACAAAATTATGCTCAGTCTTAGCACATTAAAATAAAAAGGATAAAAAAAATCATATCTATGGTCAGAGTTCCTAAAGTCATCTGCACCAGAAGAAAGTCCACGTCTTTCACCTATGAGATTATGAGTTCTGCTTGGACCATAAAATATTTTAACATATTTAATTATCACTTTCTCTATGTTTGCAGGATACTATATATGTACTACATTCTTGATCTTCAAAAACTAACCCAATGCTTACAGGTGCCTTTTAAAGACTGTCAACAAATTTACATTTTTAAAAACCAATTCAATTTCTGCAAAGGATGTCACTTCTCAATATTAAGTACTTGAGAAACTACCTAAAACAAGGAATGTAAGTCATACCTATAATGCATATAAACCCAAGTAAGAAATGCTCAAATTGACAAAAAAACCCACAACAAACCCAAACAACAAAACCAAACCAAAAACAGTGGATGTTTTGAGCCTGAAATAATGTATGCAATCTCACACATTATCTGAAAAAAAAAAAAAAAAAAAATCTCTTCAGCCACAAGAGACTGGTCAGCTCTCTTTTATTCAAATAAATTCAAGTAAGCTAGAATTTTGAATCCTGGTATTTTTAAAAAATGAACAAAGAAATTCCGCAATTTTAAAACCATCAGTTGGTACCGAGGTCAATCTCCCTTACTGGCATAAAAATATCAGCTTTGAGAATTATTTTTAACAACCTTCCTTTATTCATTATGAGTTAACTAAATAACATTAAAATAGGAATGCTATCAAGACATCAGCTAAGTTGCATTTTCTATATGAAATATCACAGTAGATAGTGACCACTAACATGGATACATTCTGTCCAGAAGTTCCCTTTATCTGTTTTTAACCTCAAATTCAGCAGTACAATGAACACAATACTAAACTCAAACTTGTCGAGCAGAAGATTAAAATCATTGATAAATGGGCACATAAAAACCATAGAGCGTAATAAAATATGCATTCCAAACAAGTTCAATGATTTTAATTTTGGACAAGGCATACCTACATATATGTTTTCTATTTTGAGTTTGCAAATCAATCTTCTGTATAATAAAAGGAAACAAACAATTCAGAGCTACTACTCTTGTATTTTGCTGCCTGCAGAAGATATATACATATAGATATATAAAAGTCTCTCCCAAACCATTCCACGCATGCTAAAAACATCCTACCCACCAAAGGTCAAGGGCTTCTTCCTGTAACCACCAAGGAAACAAAGGGCAGTAGTACAAAAGCTGCACGGAAAACTTGGGTACCGGTTGTGCAGGATATCCCACTGGTGAAATCCAGCGCAGCTCACAACACTAATTACGGCAGCCAATGTCTCACTAGGGAACTGTATACACAATATACTGCCTATCACACAGGGGGAAATGCCACCTGGATAGAAGGCTGAAGTACACTCTACAAGCAAGAAGATTTGCTAAGTAGGAGGTTGTCAGCTGGCAAAATTCTTATCCAGTGGAGTATGCAGACTACCAAAGCACCTCAGTAACAGGTTCTCCTTAGTCTAGAAGAAGTGTGTTATTTTCAAGTGTGAGGGAAAAAAAAAATAGTAGTGTGCATCAGTCAGATGTTATTGTAAAGTTCCTACCAATACCTGTTCATCCAAAAAAACCCCCTACACCAACCCAAAATTTTGTTATTTGTTACTGTTACCAGATTCAAAGAATAGCGAAGCATTAGAGAAGAACCTAACTTCTTCTAGCATGTCCTATGCATAAATTATTTTATTCAATTATTTCTGAATTGTCTATCCCCCTTATATATCTGAGAATTGAAATACACTTTTCCTTTAATACATAATCTATATAAGATATATAGACAGACATCTATTCTGTATCTGCAATGAAAATAAAAAAATATGTAGTCTTCCTAGATGCCTCTACATATTCTCTCTTCTGCACTTTGCTAGTTCCTTCTATGTCACCCTTTCTTACAAATTACCACAATACTCTCCTCCAATATAATTCCCCTCTACCCTGAATCTTCATCTGTGCCAGACCTAAAAGCCCTATACCAAATGCAAACCATGAAACAGCAAACAAATACCTCTCTCTTCATGATTCTAAAAGAGAAATAATGCTCAAAAGGAAATTAAATAAAGTGAAAATAAATATTCCCACAAAGCTAGCAATCTATTTTGTAGTCACTTACTTTGTAAAAAAAAATATACACATAAAACCACATACAAATCTGGCTTTACACATGCCTAACTCTCTCTAGGTTTCTGTTTCTGAATTCTAAATCACAGATTAGATTTTGTTTGGTTGTCATTGTTTATTTTTTTTTTTTTTTTTTTTTAATAAATGCCAGGTAACAAGAAACTCTATCCCTAGACATTTCCTATCGAAAGGGCTGTCTTGAGGAAAAAAGTCTGGTAAAAGATTAACATCTGCATTTACTCACAGAAAAAAGTCAGGGTTCTTTTTCAGAACAAGTCCACTCTTTAATCGTAGATCAATTAGCAATCAACTACTCTTTTTTTAAAGTCGTCTTTTACAAGAAGTGTTGGAGCCTTTTTTCCACTAGGCTATGAAATGGCTGGAATGCGACTGAACACTGTGTGATATATGCATTAATCAAAAGACTGCCAGGGCAAAAGTATGCAACTGCAGGGGAGGACCCGTGGTCACAGCTCAACATGTTAGACCAGAGGAAGAAAATAGTTGCTGTTCATCACCTTAAAGTTATTAACAACAAACTCAAGAAGATATAATTGGCTTTATTATATGTCAGCACCAATACCTTGATTCCCACTTTTTTTTGTAGATCTCTACGGTACCCTATGTGCTGGTACTAGCACTCTAATGCTCCATATATTACTTGAATCACAGGCCTAAGAAAAGTATCGTCTTATCCAAAACTATTTCTAAAATTTTATTTATATTCATAAAATTTTTATAAGATTTGCCCAAGGTATAAAAACAATAAGTAGGCACCTTTTCCTGTAAAAAAAAAAAAAAAAAATCACTGTAGCCACAAAGGGTTTACTTACATGAAATGTCAGTTGCTAGCTTAACTGAAGTAACCAAATTAGCTGAACTGTAGCAAACAAAATATTTTCCTCATTTAAAAGCATACTGCTATGCAAAAGCCAGTTACTTATATGCACATGTTCTAGGTGCAGAGTTATTTCCATTAAGACAGCTGTCTAAATCATGTACTGTTTTGATAATAAACATGCCCTTTAAAACTGTTTTAAGTGCCCTATTTTATTTTTATAAATAAAATCCAATTTGTTTGATCTAGCCTGCCCCCCCCCCTTTAAAAAAAAACCCCTTTTTTTTAAAGATGAAAAGATTAAAGACTAGGCAAAGGTCTGCCAATTTAAAAATGTTTCATAAGTGCCAGTGTCTGAAACTAAAAATACAGACAATTAGGTCAATATTCTTATTTAAAACACCTAGCTTTAGCAGAGTCTCTATGGATTAACACACCAAAAAAAAACCAACCCTCACCCTACAAAAAAAGCAACACTAAACTCAATTTTTTAAAAAAGAATGAATAAGTGTTGTTTAACTTCTCTATAATTCACTAGCACCTGCCTAGGTTTACTTGGGATTCTCCTAACAAAACTTAGAGATTTGTGACAGTGACTAAACACTCTCACCTGGACAGCAAAAGTAGAAAGACAGAAAGACTCGGGAGTAATGTAGATCAGAAATTAAATATAACCAAAAATTTCACATACTAGCAGTTATTTTTTGGACAAAGTCATGGGCTCGCATGTTTCTTGGAGATCAAAAAGTTGTATATATAAATTTAAAAAAAAAATCTGGCCTCTCCAATTCAGATATTCAATAAAAAAGCAGAAGTATTAATGATAACAGACTCAAATCCTCTGTACTATGAAACTGTACTATTTTCTAAGTGTGTGTCTGTGTGTATATATATGTATATCCCCCCCCATAAGGCAACATCCCTAGCTCTGATACTAATCAGGAACAGAGACCTTTCAGAATTAAACAAAACAACAAAAAAAAACCCTCAACCGACCACAACAAAAAAAAAATCTTATTTTGAAATTCAGCAGAAGTGTGAGATGTTAAAATGATTCATCCAGAAACTGGAAAAATGACATGCTTAATAGTGGAGGAAAACTTTGTAAGAGGCCAAGTTACTGCAGAAGCACTTTGTTAAATTTAAAGTTATGACTTAGCTTCTGACAACACTAATGACTGAACAGAGATTCTTTATGGACTATATAGGTTAAAAGATCACAGCATTTCATTTAGAACACTTTTTTTAAAAAAAATTGCAACAACTGAACATCATAGTTGAGTATCATTGAAAGTACAGGAGCGCTAAACTAATAGAAATCCTCTCTTAAGTCTACCTGATCCAAATTGTTACTACAATTCTGACAAAGAAATAACTGCAGCATGTTTGTATATCTGTCAATATTACATAGTGACTTCTCTGAATGAAATAGATGCCTACGAAGCCCTAATTCAGCCCCTCGGTGCACATATTGATATGCCATGATTTAGTCTAATTACATCTCCTAAAGCTCCTTGTCTTTAAAGCTCAAAGAACTGACTAGATTCACTCAGCAAGCTAGTCAATACTTCTGCTCTGTGCACATAATTTTAAGCCTTATTTACTGCAGTTCAGAGTAGAGACAGACATCATTAGTTTTCTAATTTTCAGGATATCCAAACAGTAAGAGGAATAGCTTCAATTAAATCATGCAATATACTACTGTGTTTTTACAGAAATATGCTGACAGCAGAACAATGCCAACACCCAAGCTTTGATTACAAATGTGAAGAGCAGTTTGTCCTTGTGGACAAAATTATCTAGTCATTTTCCTTCAAGATGTGTCTTATACCATATATTGCTATTTCCTAGTTTATCTCTTCCCACGTACACACCTTTATATTCTCGTCTCCAGTGTCTGGTGCTTTTCTTCTTACACCAAGTATTCACACAATCCTAGTTTCCATTCACACCATTTTCCCCCCTTTCTCTTCTTGCTGAGCCAAACCTAGTTTCCTCCTTCCAGCTTTTCACAAATACTGTCTTTCTCTGACTGTCTCTCAGCTTCCCCAATAATCTGCACCTGGTTTATCCCCAAACACAGAGATTTTCAAAATAGTGTTTTGTCACCACGCTAATTTCTCTACCATTGTCTCTCCTGTTCAAACAGCTTCAGTCTATCCCAGCTCCTCACTGATCTTCAAGCTTGCCAGACCCATACTCATTACTCATTTCTCTCTTTCCTACCACTTTTCATGCCTAGATTCCTTGCCCTTGCCCTCCCTCCAAGTTCTCAGCATCTCTGGCATGAAGCCTAGCCTCAGCTTTCTAATTCCAAGTCACCCCCTTTACTCCTTTCTGCAGTTCCCATTTCCAACTCCTCCTGTAGTCAGCTGTCAGAGCTTTCAGCCACTGTGGCTAAGCAAGTCCCAACAGAAGTCACTTCTACTGTTTGATGTCAATCTTTGCATCTTCTGCTTTGTATTGCCTCCTCCTAAGAAAAGAATTTCACAATCAAACACCTAACACTTCATAAAGTTACGTACAGAAGCTGCTTCTTAGAAAGAGATCTCTTGGACAGAAGGTGACGAAGCCTGCACTAAAACAAAGTACACTCGCCTTGTTTGGAAATGACTCTTTCAACCTAAAATTTTCCTAAAGAGGGATCTATACAGTAAGGAATACCAGAGGTTATGGAATAGAGACATGTCTAGCAGAAATGTTGCTCGGGCACACAAACATTAAAGCAAAAAAGAACCCCAAAACCAAAACAACAAAAAACCCCTCAGCAACCTGATAGATATTTTTCACTCTGTGTTCTTAACTACCAGCCAAGAGGAAAGAATAGCAACAATCTTTACTGCAGCCCCCCAAAAGGCACCTTTATAAAGCAGTCCAGATCTCAGCACAGGTATAGATTTGGAAATGTGAACTAGACTGCAAATTCCCTGTGCCTCTTTTTCACTCCAGTGATACACCACATTTTAGATAAATACTTCTGTTTGAGGAAGAAAGCTTAGAAACTTTTTCTACATAAGCATAGTTAAAACAGTGACAGCTATGAAATGAACAATTTCAGAATCTATTTCTTCAAAAATTGTTAACATTACATTTGCATCAATGACTAAAGTGCCAAGGCAAGCAGATTTTCACTATAAATGCCAAAAATTTAAGAGAAAATATAAGTTATATTAGGTGGTAATTTATAATTGCATAAGAAGAAAGTACCAGCATGTTTCTCTTGAAAATATTAAAAACTCTTGCATTTTGATTTAAATGACAAAAAGTGTTTATTCACTGCTTATTCTGGCCTGTGCTTTATCAAAAATAATACAATTGATTATTACTTACATGGTTTTCCTCAGCCTAAAGAGGATGGAGACATGCACCGAATTCATTAGTTACCTTCAGGGTATTTAACTGTTCCCCAAATGGATAGGTTTTGAAAAGCCACTTGCTGAGGCACATAGCCTGATGCCTGACTAAATAAAGAACAAACCCCAAACCACCACAAATCCAAATGCCCAGAAGACTTTACATCTATATAGGAAAAATTAGCTAAATTGGGTTTTCAGTAGCCTAAAAAACCATTAATAACAAATAAATATTTTCTCCATTAGCCTATTCATTGCATTTTACCTACCTAGTGTCTTCACAGTATAATGAGGACTCTCCAAAATAATTCCTTCTTCTGTGTCAAATATTGGATTATCTATTCCAGTTTTAGGAGGAATTTGTGCTAGTTTCTTTAGCCTCATGGAAGCAGTAAGGTCCAGTTCTTGTTTCTTTCCCTCTTCTTCCCGTCTGCGCCTTATGTCCTCTTGCTGCTGACGGATTCGCTCAAGTTGGGCGCTCCGACGCATGGGCATCATCCTGGAGCCCAAATCCCCTGGGCAATCAACAGCCATTTCTCTGTGCTTCTGAGGTTCCTCAGGAGATGCAAGATCCACATTTTTTGCTTCACTGTCAGAATCTTCTGTGATATGTCCATTCATATGAGAAGTTGTCATGATTATTTGTAATTCTGCTTGTTCTCTTCAAACAGAAAAGCTGCTATTGGGCCAGTTTTTGTTACGATGCTGCGTAAAATCCATTATAACTTCAAAAATGTTTCCCTTCCATCACAAGACAGTTGAAGAAACACTCAGGAAGAAAATCTAAAGAAAGACATTCAAAAGAAGTTAGTGAATAACTGCATTAATAAGAAAACACCCAAGACAGTTGTCCAGGTCCACAGGCAGCCGAACAATGGAACTTTTTCCCCACATTTACATAGTGCTTCTTCCCCTACCAAGAACTACAGAACCCTCAGAAATCTATTCCACATGTTTTTAGTAAACTTCATGGTTAGAAAACTTCATGTTAGAAAAAGGGTACTGTTCAAACTAATACTAAAGATATTTACATTTCCTGGTCAAAGCAGTGGAGACTCAGGACTTTACACACACAATTGCAAATCAGCAGTTTTCTGAAAAATTCCACTGAGTTTTAATTTATCCTTTCATTCTTAAAAATTCCAACACAAACTGTGCTTAGAATCCTACAAACACTAGTAACTTGCTATAAAAATGTTCACAAGTAGTTTAGTAAGTTAAACAGAAATAAAGATATTTGCATTTATTGCTCATAAATTGAGGCATTTTAATGTAAACATTACTTCCTAGGCTCAGAGAAGACAGGTCTGGCATAGAGTTCTTTCAAAAGAGACTATCTAAAACAGTTTGGAGCTACACTTAAACAACTCCAAGAAGGGGTAACATCCTAGGATAAGGGTCAGAGAGTTCTGGTGAGCTGCCTCTCTTAATACTTCCACTAGGTATGCATTAAAGCAGAAAGGATTAAATACAAAAGTAAAAATCTTTGTATGGGTATACACAGGTGCAGATTTGACAGAGAACAGTAATTTCCACAGTCATGGAAGTAGTGACATTCCACTATACTCCTTACACCATAATCTGATTTCTCATTCCTGATGACTGAAGCTAAAGAACTTAAATGTCCTGATAAATATAATCACCCAGCTCTTAAATATAATACATACAACAATGTGTTTTATACCACATTGCCTTTCTGTAACACAAAGCCGATGATGTTATCCTCAATATGTTCAATTAAAAGGTCAAAATTAATAGTTGTGTACAGTATTACCAATACACTTAATTTTCCAAATTCCTTTATCTTTACTTTTCAATATACTGGAAGGAAAAACTATAAAATTATCTTGAAGTTTTATTATACACTAGAAGCACAAAAAACCCCAAACCAAAACAAAAAACATCCAACAAAACACCCCAAAACCCCACCAACATTCTTAAACCAAATGCTTGTGTTTGGAGGAGGAAGGGAAGGATGCTTATGTTGATATTTAATTTTCAACTTAATTACAATAGTACTGTCTTGAAGCAGCAGCAATAGAAACTCCCACACAAGTTTCTGTCAGCTTGCAATTCTAAATAAGTATAGCTTTTCATTTTCATAAGGACTATACAGCTACATACAGCAACACAAATCCCATTTTCTTTGTTTCCTGTCTAGCCACTACTACCAGTTATTACTAAGATCTTCCAAGAACTAAATATTAAAGCATTACTATGGTAGTAAAAATTCTTTTTTGCCTTTAAAAAAAGATACTTAATTGCACTGCACCGATATGTAAATATTATTTCAATGCTCAACATTCCCACATTGATAAAAACATTCAGGCAACAAAAAAGCCCATCAGACACTACACAGTAGTGAGGCTGGCACCATGCTACTAACTGGCACCTGTAGAACTTTCCGCTAGTGTCCTACTTAAAAAGAACAGCTTTTTGAAGAATAAAGTCACATACAGTTAGCATTCAGACAGGGTCATACAAAACACCATATCAAAAACAGTGTCTGAAATTCAGGTAAAAGCAGATAATTTAGCAAAACGATCCTTGGAAAGCCACATTTCCCCTTCTGTAAAGGCAACTTCATTGTACAGAATTACCAATCCCAAATAATGTCTCACTGGGTACAACAGAACTGCAAACAGCACTAATTTAACTGTGGGTGGAAGATAAGTCAAACTTTCATCCATGTTGTACTGGCCATAGCTTGTCTGAAGACTGAGCCTTTTGAAAGTTACATCCATCTTTTTTCAGCTCTGACAAGCTGAAAGAAAACTCACATTCCTCAGTCCATACGGTACAACTAACAGGTGTCGAAACAATTTGAGGGAATGAATGATATCCATTTACTCAGCACTAAAGAAGTCAAAGCCACTATCTGAGGATATGCAAGAAGTAAAATGCAACTTTAAAGGTACCATCATAACAATCGCACGTAAACTAAATAATGTCACACTCGCTAAAGAATCTACACATAAGAAAATGGAGTTGATGACCAATATGTAATAACTGACCCAAAACATTTAAGGTGGGATTAGCTACATTCCCTCCATTGAAGAGTACTACCTACCTAAGTCAAAGACTGTCTTTGGAAGTTAAGTCAGAAAAAGGGCACAACAAAAATTTACATATCTGTATATAGATTAAGAAGGGTTTAAATCTCTTCAGTTTAGTAATAAGCACTGAAGACCAGGGAAACCAAAATATAATCCGAGGAAAATAACAGTAATAGGCAACCATTAGTAATATTGCTTTCATTTTCAGGATAGGCTCTATGCAAGATCCAAAGGGCATATACATTCTTGGAACATAGTAACCGAGAGATTTAAATGGCCTGTGATAGTAGCTGCTCACTTTCAGTATTTAAGATCTGAGTTAAATCAGTTAAGAAACAAGAGTTATGGAAAATTAGAATTCTCTTACAGTC
This sequence comes from Podiceps cristatus, assembly GCA_000699545.1. NCBI lineage: Eukaryota > Metazoa > Chordata > Aves > Podicipediformes > Podicipedidae > Podiceps > Podiceps cristatus. Next base: position 40,987 of record KL254908.1, read on the forward strand.
ACACTAACAGAAATATTCAAAACACTACCATCAAAAAAAAAAGTTTTCAGAGAATTTTAAATAAGAACTATTAAGTCAGATGTTTCTGAATCAAGCAATAAACAGTACAGGAAAATTAATCACAGTCAGCTAACAAAAGATGATACAAAATAGTACTTGGGCAGCCAAAAATTTGACATTAGCAAAATACTAAACCAACTCCACAAAAACCTGACTTCCCAGATATAACTAGCTGGTAATCCGTAAAAGCACAGGCATGCTACAAGTCTGGAATGCTAGAACACCTTCCTTTATGCAAAGAACTTCTGATAAGGAGTGACCCCTTCCAAACCTAAACCCAGTGCTCTTTCTGCTTTCTCAAGTTTGAGGATCACAAATCCTCATCTCTAACAGTTCTGGAAAAATTCTACTGCCCAATTGCAACAAATTAAATAAGCACGTAAGGAAAAAGTTAGATGAGTTCTGAAGTCCCTCTCTACAAGGGTCTTAAGGAGTTCAAAATGTAAAATATGACACTGATAAAATGTTAACTCTGTTCTCAAATTAAGGTGTGGTATAGCTGGGGTTAAAAATAAGATTCAGCTGAGGCAGGCAACAGGAACAGAAATTTTTATTCTAACAAATAAGCGTGGCATCAAAAGTCTTATGATGAATAGTTTCAGGAACAGTTTTCTTGGCTTTTTTTTCTGAAGGTTTTTTTTTTGCAATTTTAAAAATTCCAAGATAACAATAAGGGAAGGTTGTGGATCATCTGATAAAACAGCTTTTCAGCCCAAGAAAAGCTTATTTTGTTCCATTAATTCTTATACTAAGGAGAAGAATTTAGACATACTCTATAATATTGATTTTTACTACATCATATGTAAAATATATAGAATAATATTTGGAATTAACAGAATTCTTTTCCACTTTAGAACTTGGTATTAGAAGCTTCTGCACTCTTTAGATACGCACAAGTGTCTGTGTTATACCGAGTTTGGTTGCTCAAAGTTTTATAGGGTTAAATTGTGGTTTTGACTGTCTTCCTTTGAACTGCTGATGTCTGGCAGGGGAACCTTAGTGTTTCCACGTGACACATAGATCTTTCCAAATAAAGATGATTTATGACTGGTTTCTGTCCAACTTCATATCACAAGATTTACTAATATGGTCCTAGAAAGCACATGTGGAAATCTCTTCTTCACAGATTACATTTATTATTCAAATTTTTGCCCTACATAGGAGGGTTTGTATAAACTGCTAATGTAAGTACAGCTATTGAGAAAGAGTATTTTAGTCATGCTGATCACCAACAGGCATCACGAGAATTTCACTGTGAAGTACTTATAAATAGCAAACAAGCCGTATTTCTGGTGCAAGTTCAAAACAGCAGAATTAAAAAAACCCAAAAAAACCATGTCTACTGTCTTGCTAACTATACTTACTATTCTCAAAAAATACTGTTTTTTTACAAGCCATCATTCTTCATATTGATCCCTAACAATGTCAGGCTTCTGTCGCCTCTTCAATGACCCCAAAGACACTGAACAAAACAGAGGCCTCAAAAGCTCTGTCAAGGAATAAACATACATAAATGCAACCACCTTGGTGTGCAAGCCAGATGCTAGTATAAAACACATACTGAGAGAGACAGAAACCGAAGTGGTGTAAGGTGGCTTAAGTTTTCACTTGCTTCCTGGGGACTGTGGCTGGTGTGCATAGCAATCCTAATTGCTTTAACAACCATATTCTGTACAGTAAAATTAAATTTGTTTTACTTCAGCAACTTCCAAAGAGCAAAAATGACATTTTCTGAAGGCTGAGGTTTTGTGCTATCAGTGGTAGTTAAAATTCTTCAATGCTAGAAGTGTGATTAGACTTGATTGTTCCCTTTATAAAATTCATTAAAGCTGCAAATTCTGAATAACTGCAAGGGACTTCCACGCTTACCTCCAACCATTTCATTAGTTTTGCCACAGCTGAGAGTATAAAAGTCCAACCTACACCTGTAATTACATTATAAACATAAGAAATACATATTTAACATCAGGGACAGTGAAAAGGATTTGTCAGCAGCTGAAAGCCACATACTATGACAGATACAGTATATCAAAATATTCATTAAAAACAATGGGAAGAAGAATTCCAGGTTACTGAAGTGAATTAAAAGTTCGATTAAAATCAGATACAAGATGCTTCCTGGTATCTGAACTACTTACAAAGTATGAGCATAAAAGTATGCCAGGGATCTCCACCATGTATTATTAATGGCTCACATAATGGTGGGTCTTCTAATATTTTTACTTAGTACTTCAGATTTCTAAGCAAGCAACACCTAAGTTGTGAAAACTGCAAAATAACAAACTAAAATGTTTTCGTAATTCCACAAATGGAAGCTCAGTGTAAACTCAGATTTCCCTGCATCATCTCTCAAGCATCATTTGTTTCTTCAACAGTATTTCAGTGAACCTGCACAGTTAAGACACTTAGAAGCCAATTACATAAAGGAAAACAACACAAACCATGTCATACAGCGTATAATTAACCACTACTTGATGAGAGTTAAAGATTGGAGTTTATGGTAGAAAATACTTCACAGAAATCTCTTATGGAGCTTAATAGTACCTGAAATACCTGGTATAGGCTGGAGTAGCCTGAGGTTTTTCGAAGGCAAGTAAAAGTTACAAAAACCTATGACACCTTGATACTATTTTTCTTAATTTATAAAATTCTGTAATAGAAAAAAAGAATTCTCTCTACAGTAACTTTGCAACACATTCCAGACTATGACTTCTGGCATGGTCTGTTTGGGTTTTTTTTTGTTTTAGTCTACAGTATTTTAAATAACTTCCTCTAATCAGATGTTCTAGCATAGTCTTGGTATTGGAAAAAAACCCTTCCTTTAATATCCAGCTGACTCTTATTTCCAATAATTTCAGACCAAGGTTCATTATAAGACCTGTCAAGCACAGTAACTCAGCTCAACATGTGTATTTCAAGGGGCTTTCAGACATGCCAAGAGGTTTTAACATTCCACACTCACTTAAATGTGCAAGATACGTGGATCAACAGCAAGAAGGGCTAAATCCTCAAAAGGAAAGTCATTTTCATTGTTAGTGCTTTCTAAGCTACATTTGTACAAGAAGAATGCTAACTTGCAGCATTAAAGCACAGAGAAGCTGATGAAACTGAAAATTCAGATGCTAAGGTTACATTACAGTTTTCTAAATTGTATAAACAAATTGCTCGACGTGCAAACATGGGAAATTGAAAGCACATTTTTGTATCACATTGGCATCACATTTAAGAACTACGGTCTAATTAAGACACACATTTAATTTTATTAGGCTTATTTATCTGTTGATGCAGTGACAACAATCAAAAAAGTCACAGCTCATGAACTGGTCAGTTGACACTATCAACTTCAAAAGATACGGGGATACTGCCTACAGAACAGATATGAACAGCGTTTTCTCCATGAAAAACACAGACCAGTAAGACAGCATATCATATCAACCAACGGCCACATCACTTTAGACCTCTCTTCAGCAACTGCATCTTTGCAGTAAGATACATGCAAGATACTTTTGCAGCTTCTGTGGACAAACTACATGAAATTAGGACACACAAAGAGTACATATTGTAATTTCATTGTGTATTTGCATGTGACAGAAGAGAGTGCATTTTAACCTGTTTCACTGCAGAAGCATAAATTGCTTTCTAAGGTACATCCAAAGACTGTTTTATATAAATATTCAGTATAATACAACACTATTCTTGTTTCAGTCACTGTCATAACTTTTAGTCATATCAGACTACTGGATATATTTCTAGAGAGACTATGTTTAATTTAGTTACCCAGTGCGACAGACAATGGAGTTTGGATAAACAATCCTTGCTGTCTCAAAATTAAAAGCAGAAATGCAAGTTTTATAATTATTATACTCATAAAAGTAGTCATCTTCATCACCAAACATCCAAAATAGCAGCGAGTCGCTCCCCTGGCCCACGGAGGTGACATTTACTCCCCCTCCGGCTCCTGCAGTGCCAGGGCTCCCTGGGCAGCGGCTGCAGCCCCCTGTTTGCAGGGCTCAGCATTCCCCCGCCGGAGCGGAGTGCTGCTGGTTCGCATGGCGACAGCTTTGCCAGCTCCCACTGTGCGCAGGCCAAGAGCTGCGGGACTTACATCACACGCCAGCCATGCAACGCTGCTCCTCAGCTCGCTTCGCTGCTTCTCCCCAGGTTTGAACTCCTCCCCAGATCTGGAGACTGCAGCAGCCCGTCTTCCAACCCTGTTAGAAATAGAGAAGATTACTCAAATGCAGAGGCAAAAAATACTTTTTTAAGTTCTATCAAGCTTGGTCAGCAGATGACTGAAATCTCTCGATAAGCAGCAGTAGTGAGGCCAATAAAACTCCTGAGATACAGCACTGTTCTATTTACATCAATCACTAGAAAACAGACAACCTCAATGATTCAGGCAAGTGAAATCAGTTCAAGAGATATGTAGGATACAGCACAGTAGATTACATCTGATAATATACATATATAGCTCTTTTAGGTCTCAAGCAATCAATGACCTTTAGAATAAAAGCATGATCTAAGCTTTAAGAAACTGAACAGGCTGATTTTTATAGAAGAAATAACACAGCAGTCATATGAAGAGGAAGGAACAGTTAAATCTTACTTAAATTTTTACCAGTCTCTCTGTGAAACACACAGTTGCATGGTCTATTAGCAGCAATCTTCCTTGATTAGTATCTCAATAGTGAGCTCCTTTAATCACTTAAAGTGATATCACTTAAAGTGATAGCACAGATCAACCAGAACCACTGCACAAGAACCTCTCTTTAGTCTTAACAAATCTGACTTTCCACTGCAGTATAAATGTTTTTTTCTTGGTTACACAAATAATTAAAGCACTTCCAAAGTTGACCAAGATTAAAAACAATTGTTGAAAACACAAAGGACAAATGTCTGTCTTATATGCCACAATTCCCTTTGTTTTGAATATACACTACCACATCAGCATTGTTCAATTTCTATTTTTCAGACCAAACGAAAAATAGACATGGGGGGAATAAAGTTTCAGCTGGGGCAACTACAGATGCATTGGAGAGAGGAAATGACAACAGAAACAAATCAGAGTAGGCTTCAAGACACTTACTGCTAAAAATAAAATCTAAACAGAAAAACTTAAGACTTTTGCCAAGGCCATTTAAGCCTATTTTTAAATTCAGTAATATAGTATTTAACTTTTGTTTACATTTTGCCATCTCTATCATCAATAAAGCTCTGACATAGTTTAACACCTTTTGAACACTGATGAGCAACTCCTGGTGCTGACAAGACCTGAATTCTACTTTAGGCAAAGAGCACGGCAGAGGGCAGTCTCCACACCAATTAATGAAAGCCTGAAAAAAAGAAACACACTCAGATGCAAAAAGTGCCACACAGAAACAACCAATGCTATATAGTGCATTAAATGGTCTGACACTCACATCACCCTAAACTAGCACATAGACTTACTACCCTAGCATCCCACTATGGCTTAGCTTAATAGGCTACAACTATGCATACATTTGAATATCCAGCTCTAATCAAGTCTTTAGCACCAACAATCCCTGCAACAAGAAGCATTTATTTTATACATAGATATGAATGAATAATATGGATGTCTATGGGCTGCAATAAAAAATGATAGAACAGTGAAAGAAAAAAAGATTTATCTTAATTTAGCAGTTATTCCAAACATTTAGAAACCTTCAAGCATAACAAATGAAGACTAAAGAAATTCCTAGAATTCCAGAGGATGTTAACAGATCTCACAGGACAGCCAGAAGCATGATAACAAGACAGTCATTTCTCATCACCTATTCACAGTCAGTTAAGACTTCAGATTTCATTGTCTTAAAAGTAAACATGCCTGTCCTTGTTTTAAACTTTGGTCATATTTTCCGAAATTAAAAATACTGTTGCTATTTTAGTTCTCTAATAAGATTCCCCCACCCCCTTCAAATTGTATCCTTCTTGGCTTGGGCTCTTCCACCCTGGTCTCATTTTAATCCCCCATTTTTTAGCATGTTATTTTTAATGTCAATGCCTGCCACTGCTTCACTATGTAAAACACAGCATTAATAGTAAACATTCATGAGTAGTAATATGTAAACAATACTGCCACTTCAGGGAGGTGACTCAACCAAAAGTATACTAACTAATCATGAATTAAATTGAAGATGTAATGTTCCATAATTTACAACTCATCTGACAGAAATTCATACAAAATAGCATTAGTTTAGTCCTCCACAGCAAGTTGTTCTTAAGCCACATTTACAATGTTCTGAAGAAAAAGAAATTTCTTCCTTAAGTATTAATATTCTAATACCTGGTGAATCTGATAAACACATTTAGAAACATTATCTAACGAAAAGGGGAAGACAGACATTCCTTGCAGGCTTTCATCCAAAAAATGATTAAATGCTAGCTAATTCAACAGTCTTCAAACAGGCTAGATATAGGGACTGAAACTGTCTTTCAGCTTTATATGACTAAGCTACAGGCTTTGCAAGTTCAAAAAGTGAAGTCTCACAACATTATGTAATGAAGATACGTGGGTGAGCCTCTTTTTATGTGGCCTTCCTTCTTGGGCTCTCTTTTCAACTCTTTTTTGCAACATTATCTGAGTTGGTGAAAGCAAAGTGACTGGTTTGGTGTTAGGTTGGGGTTTTTTTAAATTATTGTCCTTAATGATTTAATCTGATTAGCTCCATCACTGTATTACTCACAGGTATGGGGCGGGGGTAAGGATCTTCTGGCTTTTTTCTGAGCATAAAAATGAGTTGAGACTTACGAAGATTGAAATTCTGAAATATAGAATGTAAACCGCAAAATCGTATGACTGATGAGCTCTGCATTTCACAGAACTCACTCACACACCACAAACTCAGAACAACCACGTTTAATTTGAGCTCTTCTCTAGTTATTTATAGTGAAGAAAAAAACCCCAAACCCTTAAACTATTTTAGATACTCAGGTCTCTGATGTCGTAAGTTTTTTATTCCTAAACTTATCTGAGATTGTGGTAACAGTTCCACTGAGCAAATCCCTGAAAAACTGCTGCACAAATTTTAGTAGTTTCCATCTAAAGGATTTTCATTTTATGGGCATAATTCCCTAAGGTTTTATTTTTCTAATTAACATCATCTATACTTTTTTTTTTTTTTCCTGGAAGAGACTGTAAGCAAGGCATACCAACAATGCACTGTATGTCAGTTGTTGCTGCGATACCCATTTCAATATTACTACTGTGCTGAGATGTTCTGTTAGCCAAAGACGTCAAGCACTTGCTACTATAGAAGAAAGAAAACATCCTCAACCAGGATAAATATAATGGACAGCTATGGCAAATATATCCCCAAAGAAATAAGTGGTGAAAGTCGGAGTTTGCAAAGGAGAATTATGCTCAATTGAATTTGTGTCCGTAAAATCTGCTGCAATGTTTCTCACTCCTGAGAAGATGACAAGTAGCAAAGTCAGAATTCAAAATTTTGCAGACTGAATCAACCATTCAGAATTTGCAAAATGTTGTAGTTTCTTTACACTGTGTCAGTCACAGTACTTAATATTTGCAGAACATTTCAGTAATTTCTTCAGAGAAATCACATAATCCATGTTTGTGCACAGCTAACTCCCCAACTGCTAGCACAGAACAAAACTGACTGGGGCTTTCAAGTGTGCCCTACTTTTGGATTCTTCCAAACAGAGATCCCATAGTTCATGAATTTATGACAAGAACCAGAAAAGAGACTGACTGTCAGTATGATTCCTTGGACTATTAAACTGGGATAGTTTGCTGCTGCCAAAAACTGCAGTCTCAGAACTCCCTCTTGACTGCTCCCTTACCCTCTCCACTTTTGGACAGCACAGCCAATACTTCCTCTGATAGCTTTGAAGCTTGTCAAATCTCTGTGTCATTAAGTCATCTTAATTCAAAAAGACTGCAGAACTTTATAAAATATTTTTGGTTGGTTGGTTTTGGTCAAAGTGTCATGCTAAAACAGCTCACAATAATCTGAAAGGTGACAGAACTGGCACAAGTGGCAGAAGCGAGTGGTTGAGACCAGGGAGGTAAAGAGGTGAGCATGGAGTCAAGTGTAAACTCTTCACGCACCCTGGCAGCAGAGAGCCAACTCCAATGGAACCTCATCTCATAGAACCATATTCTGTGATTTCATCCACATCCCTCCAACACATAAAAAATCTTTCAAAATCACTAGCTGTTGATGAGAGCTTTTCATCCTAAAAAACCCAAACAAAACCCACAAACACCACCACCACAAAAAAACCCAAACCATACCCCTAGAACCACTTGTATCTCTTCCAGATGATGTAAATAGGACAGTTAAAACAACCTCTTGGTTTCTCTTAAAAGGTATTCTCAACTTATTATCTTTGTGTAAATAGTACAAACACACTAGATGAGAATCCACAACTCAAAAGCTTCCCCCCCCCCCCCCCCCGCCACCAGTGGACAGCAATAACAGAGACAAATATTAATTTTCTGAGTACTTGCAGCAGAAGTCAAACACCTACTGGTTGAACACTAATTGAAATACAAGTACTACTACCTCAGACATACAGATACCTACCTATACAATGGAATTCACATATGAGTGATTTGTAATTTTCATCCATTTCCATGTGATTACCCGTATTTCAAATCTTCCCAATATTTATCACGATGATCTGTTAAACTTAAGGTAACAATGCCAACCATGACTAAAGAACTCATGCTGATTCCTTGGTCATATTATAAGGCACAACTGCTGAAAAATTTAAAACACAGGTCATGAGGAAAACCTGTAGAAAAATACTTTATGAAAACTATTACCAAAAATTCACTATAGGACTTGAAAAATCAAGCGCTTTGTAAATAACCCATATTACTAGACTTCATAATAAAAATGCATGAGAAAGCTTCACAGAGGCTATAAAGACATAACGTTAAAGACCTTCTGCATGTTATAAAGACTCTCTTCCTCTCCGATTAAATGTAAGTGGACTCTTGAGCCTAATGTTAGCAATCAGTTACACAAATTAAGATAAAACCCTGACAGGAACATACTTCTTCAAATTGAATTCAAGAACATAAGCACTGTGACTATAGAGCTCTTTCACAGTTCAATGCTTTTGCTAAATTAAAGAAAGTACATTCAGTTTCTGAAACTTTGTTAAAGCAGATGTTCTTTTTATTAAGAAAACATTAGAAAATTGTGATAAACTCACAGGAATGTAAGGCTTTCTATGTGAGGAGAGGCAAACTTAGTAGAATTTTGACTATGTAGTCATGCAATAATCCTGTCCAGAAACTCATGTCATCACTTGAGCTGTTGAACTAAGATATTAAACATCACTATAGATGTCAGGGAAAAGCACTCGTAAGCTAAGTGATGTGAATCCCTCTGTAGAACTCTCAAATCATGCTAAGGAACAAAGATTCAACACCCAGGAAAGTGGAATTCAGCAGAAACCTCTCTGTGCCTAAGCACATGGAGTGCATCTTTTAGTGCAATGAACTTTCACCACAACATTTGAACTTGGAAGTATTTCAATTCTTACACTAATCTAGTTGAAGATGACTCTTCAAACAGTAGTGTTTTAAACTTTGCTTAAAAACAACCTTTTCCTTCTTTGGTAGCATCTTTAAAGCCTTCTTCCCTAATTTGAGAGCTGAAAGCTGAATAATGAATTTTTGCTTCTTATACAAAAGAATTCTCAATCATCTTTATTATTCTATGCCATTAAAATGGATAAACAGTGAAATGTATGTTAACCTATACTTTACACTTGCTTGTATTAATAAGTACACAATTATTTTCAAAAAAAAGAAGATAAACAACAAAACCCAAAACAAACCAAACAGATTTTCCCCCATCATTACAACTTTTTAAAGTGTCTGACAACTAAAACAAGTTCCATAAACTCATATTACCTACTACTACCCACTGCAATAAAAAAAATTGTAACAGCAAGAGAAAGTGGAAATCACAATCCAGGAACAGCCAGTTTTCCTAGTTTTCTGCACAGGTTCAAAATTCACTTATTTCTTCCACTTTACCTTTCATGTGTATTTTTTACTGTTGTAACACCTGAAATAAGTTTCTCAACACTAAAGTAGATATTTGAACACCACTTCTAGCTGAAATAAGTGTGCATAAAAAAATAAATCAAAATCTAATGCATGAAGGATAATGAAACTTGTCTGCAACAGACAAAGTTTTCTTCCTGGTGCTGATGTCAGATCTTGGCAATTTAGGTATTTTGTAATGGGAAAATGGGAAGAGAGGTAGATCACCTTAAACTGATGAATGCAGGATATCTTTGCATTTCACCACTCAGTGAAGTAAATTGTATAGGTATTAAACAAAAGGGCATTGAACATTAAGAACACATTTTATTGAGCAATACTTAGAAGAATCAATCACATACCCAGCCCCTTAAACAAATACCTAAAGATTAAGTCTGTACAACTTCTACATACCAGTGATGCAAACATGTTTATATGCATTGCACCAACATAGCTGACAAACCTCTTTAAAGAAAACATCAACAACACTTTATTGCCCCAATATTTAGAACTCAGTCATCAGGTACTTCTGAATCAGAAAGTAAGAACTCAGTGTCCCAAAATAATCCTGAAGACAAACTATGAAGAGAGTCATTTATAGCCACTTTAGGTAGCAGTGTCTCCACTAAACTTTGTTTAGTTTCATTCCAAAAGTACCACAGTATTCACTCCTTTGGAACAAACTTATTAGAAGTCTGAGCTTCTTAAGAACACACTGAGACCATACAACTGATGATAAATTGCTATTAAATTCAGAACTCTAGTGCAAAATTTCCCATAATTAAGCTTATGTAAGACTGTAAGCTGCATATTTGGCAGTTCTACTTTGGGTTAAAGAATAAAGACTTCAGTAAATTAGCTTTTAACAGGTTTGACTATACTGATCCTTTGACTAAGAAGAACTGTAACGCTACGGGTATGAAGTACTTAAATTCACATTTACATAACTGTAAAAATATGAACTTTTGAGTGGAAGTATTGCTTTGTAAATCCTTCAGCAAAATGATGATCCTTGATGCTGCCCTCTTATGCACAGATCAGAGACAGGTGTTTTCCTTTGGAGATGGAGACAAATCAGTAATCTAACACCAGTGCAAGGCTGAATTGGTAATGCTCTGTGATACTTAAGCATTCCAGAAAAGTGTTACAATTACGAAATTGTTCCAAGAAAAAATGATTACTAAAATGTGCCACAAATATTGGGATTCAGCATCAATGATGCAGTCAGGACAGCTTGAAATATTCTCAGCACTTTTGCCCCAAAACTGGCAGCCTTGACCTGTTACAAAACCAGATGTCAAGACTTCAGTTGCTGCTCCACAGACCACAAGTTGCTTCCAGTATGAACACTAGCTAGGATGGATATTATTTTGTTCTGAGAAAAGCCAGAGAAAGGAACGAAAATGCAGGGGAGTAAGAAGGGGAGAGTCTAGAAATAAATGATATGGAGAGAATCTCATAATTGGAGAAATCGGAGTTGATTTTTCATTCAAGCGATAATCAAAAGAATAGCACAGTTAAATTACTCTAAATTCTCTGCTTGTACAAATCCAGTGTCAAAGGGCAAGGCTAAGATGATAGAACAGACAGCAGAAGCACTAACTGGATATGGGGCTCGGTGCCAATATCAGCATTTCTATATGCTGCTTGTGAAGCTGCCACTGTCTTCACACAAAGTTCTGCAGATCAAAGAGGTCAGCCAAATGGTAACAGTAAGGAGTGAAAGCTGTGATTCACTGGAAGAGATAAACTCCGTTTCCTCTGTATGACAGAGGGATGGAATGAAAAAAAAAAAAGTTCTCTTATTCAGGTATAAGAAATGTGATGAAAATTAAATAGAAAAGTTTATGTATGTAGAAATTGTAGCAATCTAGTCTGGCATATATACCTTGTAAGCAACAGGAAAAAGCAGCAAATCTTGTAGCGAAAACTCTGAATATCGCTGTGAAGCACCAAAGCCTTAACAACAGTACAACGCAGGTCTTCATTGCAGTCACCTTAAGAAACGGTCGAGTTTACAGAAGGGGTTGAGAAACTGCATCCAGACCCTAATCTTACACTCTAGCATTTGACAGGCAGCAAGAACTCTGGTTACTCTAAGTCCATGCTTCATCACTGCAAAGCTTGAAAATACAAGACCACCTCTGGTCTAGCAATTTGGGGAGACCTGACGAGTTAAAATGGAAAACTAGTTTTCCTAAACATACCTTTTCAAGATTTCACAGCAGCAAATTCTCACTATGTACCACACCAGCACATCTGAAAAACTTTGGGATGCAACAATACACACCACCCCTGCCTCAACATGCACATACATCCATGTCTCTCAATTTCAGGTTACAGTCTCTATTTCTTCCTACCAGTTTTCCCACTTGAGCCTAGGATATGATTCTGCAAGATAGAGACAACCTTCACCTTATTCCAAACCCCTTTCCACCGGCTTTGGCATCACTAGAGCTCTCTACAAGCCAGTTTATTGGAATAAAACAGCAGAAAAACTCATGAGAAAGATACCTCACACTGTCAGTAGCAAAAAGCTCTAATGTGAGATCATCTGCACAGTTCTGGTAATGAAAAGAGACCATGATTCCATTTTTTGATGAGTTACAAATTTTAAAAGCTAAACTGTTGCAAGTTCTTATTGGGCATAGAAGAGCCAGTTTAAACCTGAAAAATCAGACAAAAGGTGTACACAAAAATTCCATCTGCTCATGTGTTTAAGTGAAAGAACAAACAAAATCCAAACCCACTCTAGAACGCCGCTCTGTGATCAACAACAAATGATTTGGGAACAGGGAAGTACCCAAAGGTAACAGAGAAATTAAGAGACATGCTTACCACCCTGCATGTCAGATAAAAATCAGAATGGCAGGGAATGCTACCTACTTTCTCGATCAGAAGAAATTTACAAATGTGGATTTAGGACGAGGATTAGGACTTTGGGGTCCCATTTACAAATGGGAGCTTTAAGGCTCTGGCAAAAATGAGAATTATAGAATCAATTAGAATGCAATCCAATAATGTGACCCAATGCAAACAGGGCTACAATTTAAGCAGTATTTTCGTGATGACTACCTGAATTCTTGCAGACTATTTAAAATTATCTGTCATTGGTGGCATTTTTTCAACTGTATTAGGTCACATTATGAAGAAAAATACATAAGCCTTTCTTCTAAAAGTGAAACTAGACTAGTCTCTATTAAGATCAACATAACGTATAGAAGTTAGGGAGCTTCAGCTTTCTCTTATGCAAAGAAAACAATGCACACCTTTGTCCAGAATAGGTTTTGCTCATTTTCTTAAAAGAATCAGAAGGGTCTAAAGAACAGTAGTGTAAATTACAGAGGCACACCAAGGTTTACACATGAAACAAAGAAAATACACAAAAGGATATAGAGTTAAGGAACAGCCTACAGAAGTTAAATCATACATTTTAAATTAAAAGAACAACAGGCTGTTCAACAAAAGTTAGAGCAAAAAAATGGTTTGCTTACAAAAATAAACAACTACAAAAGTAATCACTTAAATATTTTATTAATAACTGTACACAAAAGGATCCAAATAGCTATGTAAACTGAAAAGGACATCCAAATACAAGAATATAATTTTAGTCAACCCATCACACAGCTATAGCAGCTAAACAGTATTGTTAGGGCAGTGCTGCTGGCTCCCTCCATTCCCCAGCTCAAGGAAAGGGGTGTCAGGACCTCAGATTGTCTCAACATTTTCTTTTCGACCAGTAATTTTTTTCACCACAGGACTGGGCGAGTCAGTGTAATCAAGTGGCCTGACATGACCGCAGGTCAATTAAAAACAGTTTTCTAGCACAATTTTCAAAGTACCACTTTGGCTGAAACAAAATACATTTTTAGATATGCAAAAAAAATACTGTAGTCAACATTCCCAGCAAGCAGTAAGAGACTGAGAAACTCACAAATATGAGCTGAGAGGATGAGACAAAAAAAAAAAAAAAAAAAAAAAATCAAATGACACTGTGAAGGTCCTGGGTCTGGCACAACTGGCAGTGGCCTGAAATTAATAAACTATACTGAATTTAATCTCTGTCTGCGCTATGCTAACCAGGCTCTCCAAGTTCTTGATTACCTATTAGCTCAGATACCTGCATTTTAATCATGAGTAAAGAGAACAGGGCTCTTGGACAACAGATTGCTCCCTCCCTGACACTCCATCGCATCCTGCAGTAAGGCTCTGCAGGACCCTGGCCAGGTGGTAGCGTACCGTCTGGGCACCAACGTTGAATTCTTTTACTCATCAGAACATGCAACTACTGTTCCTACAGATACCATATAGTCCAATTATGAAGCCATTTAATATGGTCTTTCAGGCAAAGTTAAGTAGACTGAAAATATCACGAACAGAATTTTATCTGAGAATTGAAATGTCACATTCTAGGCCACTAAAGTCAGTCTGGAAATACTTTAATTTTGTTATAGTAAGAAAGTTCAAAAAGTAACAGCAGATGCTGCAGTCCTGTATTTTCCATTTGACAGATGCACAAAAGTAAGTCTTTGTGCTTTAGGTTCATCTAAGCCTAGAAATCAAATAAGGGTTGCAGAGTTATGATGTAGTATTTTTTTAAAAAAGCCCAATAGTGTAGCTGAACTTCCAACCCAGCAGGTACACTGTGAACAGCACTGGTACCTTACCAGAAAGCAGCTCATCTGATGATTGTATTAATGCTTCACAGGCGTTTTTTTTTTTTTTTATTCGCAGCTCTGCACATTACTTTCTTTTCCACCACCCCTCTAAGCACTTTTTACATACACTCTGTGCGATGCTAGGGAAAAAAAACAAGGTTCCAAGATTATACTTTCTAATTTTACAGAGAGAATATATAGCTTCTTGCCCTAAGGAAGCATTTAATACTGAGAATTTTTCAGTAGGGGAGAGAAAAAAAACCCCATATACACAATCAAAAAAAGCCAGAGACTTTTCTTGAACAAGCCATGAACACTACAGTGACTTTACCATTTCGTTTGGAACCTCAGCACGTAAAACAACAGTCACTTCTTCAAATAATGTCAGAAAAATACTGACCTCCCGAACAAGGGCTACAACATTGTTCACATGCCAATTACTCAGAGCAATCAACTGGCAAGTCTGGTCACTGGGTTTAATCTTTAGTGCCCAATCAACCATGTTAGTGGGGCAAATCAAAGCAGGTACATCTGATTTTCTGTGAGTCTTGGTGGAGCTTCTAAATTTTATCATGACTTTTTACCATCAGCTACTTAGGAAACAAAAGCAAGTTTTGGAATAAAGATTATCTATTGTCCATTATTTGTTTTGTCACTTCAAAACAAATTATTACACTGCAATTTAAGGTCAGGTTATACCTTAGATCCATTTGAAAGTGAAAATAATCAATGCAGCAGCTATTAGGAATCCCAATACGGACAATAATGCATTCAATTTTCCAAATCAAGTCTACAATCTTTGCTTTAAAACTGCAGCAATTTACAACTTTTGAAATAAAAGCAACCATTTCATCCTTCTGACATAAAATGGGTTTATTCCACTCAATTTAAAGACAGGATTGAGAGGAGTTGTGGTTCTCTGGTCCCCAGACACTGTAAATTATCTCAGCAATGCAGGCAGAGAATTTTGTTCTAGCACTACCAACGCTACAATGCCTGCAATAACAAATTTATTTTTGCAAAGCAGAAGTAATAGAGCAAAACTAGGAAGGTTTAGGTATCCCACAGATGATCAGTCTTCATCTACCACTTCCAGGAGTTTTAGAACTTGAACCACAAGCTTCACATGCCCTTTTCCAATTGAGCAATCAACTGGAAGATACTTATCTATCTGGGATATATTTTCAATTAAGCCAGCTGACATTTTACATTCAAAATGTACTCAGACTTATTGAGAGGGGAACATCCAACAGAATCAGCATTCATAACCTTTTTGTTCTTGATGTATTCTACATTTATGAAGAGAGATACAACTATTTCCAGATATTTAGTCAATATTCACAGGTTAAAAATGATGAGTTTCAGAAAAAAAAATTCATCTAACAAATTAAGTACGGAAATCAGGTTATATTATTTAAAGTCAATAACATTTATGGATATTTAGCGCTCCACTAACTCAAGTCATTCTAAGTATGCATCTATGCTTTTTCAAAGCCAGTTCTGGAATTCTGAATACATCAAGGGGTATTTACTAGAGAACTTTATGTTTTGCCAAGCTACACCCATAAACATACTTGTAATGCTTTCTTATTCCTCTTAACTTCAAGCACCCATTCAAATAGGTCCCATGCACAATATTTCAGTCTGTCTTTGAGTAATAGGTCTTACCATTGTTTACCAATGTCTCTATTTCACTTTTGGTTCTGCACACCCTGTGGTTGTGTATATTGAATTGATGCAGTGCATTTCTGGATGGTTCTACACTAAGTTGGAAACCAAAGCCAGTGCAAATTTTACCTGCTCAATAAAAATTTTCAGAAATATACCTGTAGGTATACTAATACAATGACATAAGAATCTTTAATACTTGCAATGTTGCAATGGTCAGCAATAATATGCTTGGTTGTTTATGGGTTTCTCAAAGTACAAGTCAGAAGTTAGACATGGAATTTGTTACTAAGAGATCATAAAATAAGGCAAATTATTTCTCCTTGGTTCTTTTTGTGTGCCCTGTATTCAGCACTGGTGAGGCCACACCTTGAGTACTGTGTTCAGTTTTGGGCCCCTCACTACAGGAAAGACACTGAGGTGCTGGAATGTGTCCAAAGAAGGGCAACGATGCTGGTGAAGGGTCTAGAGTACAAGCCCTATGAGGAGCAGCTGAAGGAACTGAGGTTGTTTAGCACGGAGAAAAACAGGCTGAGGGGAGACCTTATCGGTCTCTGTAACTACCTGAAAGTAGGTTGTAGAATGGTGGGTGTCAATCTCTTCTCCCAAGTAACAGGTGCTAGGACAAGAAGAAATGCCCTCAAGTTACACCAAGGGAGGTTTAGATTGGATATTAGGAAACCTTTCTTCACTGAAAGGGTTATCAGACACTGGGCACAGGCTGCCCAGGGAAGTGATGGAGTCACCATCCCTGGAGGTATTTAAAAGATATTTAGATGAGGGGCTTAGGGACATGGTTTAGTGGTGGACTTGGCAGTGACAGGTGAACAGTTGAACTCGATGATCTTAAAGGTCTCTTCCAACCTAAACCATTCTATGGTTCTAAGATTTTTTCAAATAAAGAAGAAAATATAGCCTGCATAAGAGGCTGAGCTAAAGGGATAGCAAGCTTAAAGAAGTTGATAGACAAGCTCTAGCAAATCTTGTTGTAGCAGATTAAGTTACTATCCTCAGCTGTAGACTCCACTCCCATCAGAAGTCACTGATCCCAAAAGCAGAGTTGGCAAAGGGAAACATGTGCTGACACCTCAGCCACTTCAGTGCTAAGACCAGCATCTTAGCTTGGGTCAGATATTACACTATGAACTGAAATGACCTAGGAACAAACACTTCTGCTAATTCTGCAAATGATGAACTACAGCAGAGACACCAAGCAGGGAAAGGTAAAAAAATTAACATCACCAAATCCAGCAAGATTTCCCAGAGCTATAGTTGCAACTAAATGACTTCTAAAATAGCCAGAATCAGATGTGCCACTTGTCACAAATCCATCCAAAAACAAAACAAAAAAAAAATTCTTGCCAAAAAGTGTCAGAAGTACAATGTGAACTGTTAAACAATTAGTAATTAAGTTTAACAGGCACTGATTAGGCATGTACTTTAAAGGTTGAATACTCAATTTAAAATTAGCTTTAAGAAATCACAAATTGAGGTTTTGTATGGAATTTTAATTATCACATGAAGTCCCAACTACAGAAGTTAAGGGGTATTAACACACATAATACCAAAAGAACAGCATTAAATATCTTTCTAAGATTTGACAAGAGTGCACTTAAGAGGGAACACAAACTAGCCTATGTTTACCACCCAGCCACTTCGGTATGCAGCTGCATTCATTAAATATTTGTATAGAAAATACTTTAAAAATATTGACAGAAGGAGAAACTGTATTAAGTTCTCACCAACAGAAGTCAGAAACTGGCTTAGGGGACAAAGTATATATAAATTCAAGTTTGCAACTCAAACTGTTAAGTTAAAAAAACCCATATGTGCAAATATTTAATACTTCACTACTACAGAAGTGGTATTTCAGATTTTATAGAACCTACTGAGTAAAATTCTTGAAATTTGTACTGTGCAGTTATCACCCTAGTACTTTAGTATTAAGCACATACAACGCTTTACTTTATATGAAGTTTATAAATTAAAAACCACCACTGATCAGCCATGGAAACCACACTCAAGTCTTCAAAAAGAGCTTGTACATAATAACCAGGCCTCACTTCTGCAGATTGCCCCTTTCTACCCACCTTTAACTGAGGTTTTTAGCTTTTAAGATTCCTTTGCTTTTCCAAACAACTACATAATACAAATTGCAAGTTCTGCATCATGCAAATGCATTTGTAACAGAGGACCCCACCCACCTTTGCACATTGCCCACTGATCAAAACTCAGCCATCAACACAGAATTCCAAATGAGACTAAATACATCATTTTTTGTAGCGAGGAGATCATAGTTACTGTATTATTATATGGTTGTTATTTTGTTAATTCCTTCCTGAGATTTTCCAGCTCTTCAGTTCCCTTTTTTTAAAAAAAACAAAAACAAAAACAAAAAACCCCACACCTCCAAAAAACCAGCTTGTTACATGCTCGTAGTCCAGTGCAGCACAATATCTCATTGAGATAATTTAGCACATTTTTATAGAACAAATTTCACTAAGTTGTAAAACATGGTTTCTGTCTGTTTAAGATAATAACATAGAAATGTTCTACTGAGTCAGACCAATGGTCCATCAAACCCAGAACTCTTCATCTGACAGTGGCAACCAGACATGCTGTTTAGTGATAATTTGTGCATCCAGCATTTCTTAAAGGACATCAGATGGCATAACCCTGACTACTAAATTATGAACCATTAAATATATCTATCAACAGATCTGCTGTCTAGGAGTCTTTATAACCCCTACCATTTTAATCAACTGCATCCTGCATTTGTAACATCCACAGCCTCCATGGCTATTTTTTTCCCCTAAAATTTCCATCACATCCCTTTCCAAATGAAGACTTCCAGTCCTTCTAGACTCTTCTTGTAAGGCTCCAACCCTTGATTTTTTTATTGTTTTTTTTTTTGTTGTTGTTGTTGTTTTGTTTTTGTTTTTTGTTATGCTATGTACTTCCTTTAAATGCAGAAATCTGAATTGTACACAACAGTGAAGACAGTAGGGGTTTGCATAGCTGCAATATGACGTCTTCTGTCATCTTAATGCCTTTCCTGATACATTTAGCATTTTGATGCCTTTCTGGCTGCCACTCACACTACAGAAAGCATAGCAAACTGATACTACGGTTAAAGATAACTTTCAACAGTTCTACAGAAACTGGGAGTCTGGTCCAATTTTATCACACTTCACAGACATCATCCCATCACACACTTGCTAAAAATTGTTTCTTGAGCTCCTGTCACTGAACTACTCTGCTTTGGATAGTACTAGATAATAGTCATCATTATGTCTCATAAAAAGCAATATTCCTGCTTAACCTCAGTCTTATTACAGAAAAAGAAAAAAAAGATCCCACTGAAGTAGAAGGCGTATCGTTGAATATATCAAACCTGTAATGAGAGGTAAGAACATAAGCACCAGAGGATACAAAGGAGAACCAGGACAATACTGCAAAATGAAAGAAATGCTAAGTGCAAGTACCATTTTACAAGCCAATGAAACCTTAAGATACAAGGCAGTAATATGATGGGAAAGAGAAAGTAAGAGGTCTTAAGAATTAAGAGAGCATGGGAATGGTGTGTAAGTACTCCATATTAAACCAGGAAAGATCTAAGGAAAAATACATCATGACTATTCAAAATTGATCATATGACTACTCCCTAGCAGCAGTAAGCTTACTAGTCTAAAAAAGACATTGATATCAAAAAATAGTTTAATCTAAAAATTACTTCATAAGCAATAAGCCAATGTAACTCAACTGCTGCTTCAAAACATCATATAATTAGATGCAGTTTTCTTTCAGTCAAAAAGAAATAGCTCTTCATTGCACTTCATTTTGACCTCTCCTTGAAAATTGGTAAAAGCTTCAAGCAAGTAATGACCTTGTCAAAATATGTCAAAATAACCAGCCTTGAATAGCTTTTTGCCTGTCCTATTATCTTAAAACCATCCTCAGGATTTTTTCTTTTGGGAGGAAGGACAAGTGATATTTACTTTTTGGATTCCTAGCTCTCCTTGGGATACACTTTCAGTCCTTAATCTTTACATCTTGTTTGATAAGCCAATGAAGAAAGAAGAAATTTAAATAGGCTAAAAGGTAGAAAACTATCTTCCTCACTGTAGAATCCTTAGACTGCCACTTTTCTTCTCTTTGCACTGTTGCCAAGTAACTTGCCTCTTCAGAGTTCTAACTGGCCCTCATCATATCAGCTTGAAGTAACAATAAAGTATTGAGAGATCATATCACACACTAGATAAAAATTCTACAAGCAGGCAGGAATTAAATTGATAATTCAGTATAAAAACTCTACAAATCTAACACGAACTTAGGCTCAAAAGTATTTTTAGTGCTGTTTATGCTCTTAAAAAAAATAAAGATGTGAAGCAGAGTATTACACTGGTCAAAACCAATACTGCTGGGCTTGTAAGTCATTCAGTCAGCCCAACAAGACAACGCCAAGCTGATCAGCTTTTACCTCACTTTAAGACACTGTGCTAATTCCTCCCTGTAATTAGGTTACTAATTTAGAACACATCTTGATTACTGGAAAAAAATGAAATAGTAAGAGCTTGCATTATGTTAGTTTTAATTATCCTACAACAATCACAACCTTTAAATACCTATATCTAGTTCCATTTCAACTCACTTTCCTTCTCTCCTGCATTTGAGAACTCCTAATACTGTTGAAACAAAATGTAAATGCCACCGCATAGTGGCACTAAGCAATTCCATCACTGCTTGATCCTACAGGAACTGATTCTGCAGAAAGCACATGATGTCCACTAATGCTATATTCTCCCATTAACACAGGACTAAGTTTGTCTGCTGACATCATATGCCCTTTCAGACATTGGGAAGAAGAGATTTGCTCTCTGAAAAGAAGGATATACATACATAAGAAGCACAACTAATATAATACAAACCAATACAATTCAAACCCTCATCTGTTTTAAATCTCTGGAAGCTTAACCTGAAAGCACAAGCTTTGCCTTCAGAGATGAGAGAACATTTAGAAAATAGGACATACCAGAAGAATTAGCAACACGTTCTCTTAGCCAACACAAGACATGCAGCTAATTTCTATGGCGCACAAAGCAGTTATCTGTAGCACACTTTCTACAAAAGCAACTAATTTTCTTAGCCAAGGTGCACTGCATTAATCCATGTTTAACCCGTCTCAAGTTTCATTAACAGTAGCTGACCAATCAATAGCAATTTGATAAAACAAGACAAACAAGGGCGACCACAAGCTCTCAACCACAACACTGCAGGGACACTGCATGATCCAATATTAAGGTCAAGCCTTAGCTTTATGCACGGAGGTGCATTAAAAATTAAAAGTTGTCACAATATCTGCTGTGCTGAAGAATTTAACTCAGTCCACAACCACCATGCAGAGAAACAAGCTTTGCTCTCTAGATTTCCCTCCTGCCACACTGAAGACCAGCTTCCAAGTAAGTGATTAATAGAGAAGGCATTACCAGAGCATGCTACCTTCATTGATCTTAATGTCAATGTGAACATTGTGAAGATTGCCCCAGTTAAAAGATCACTTGGGTTTACATTTGAATATTTAGATGAGAGATGACTCTGCCGATATGTGCCACCCAAACCAAGATCAAGATTTGGCTCCAGGGGAATGGACTAGTGATGGGAAACTTCAAAAGCTAAGTAATTTCTCTCAATAGTGTTTTTACCAAGGCATCATACCAGTTATATTTTACCTGCCTTCAGCCTTGAACAAGGTGAACTTTTTAAGATTCGTTACTCTTTTGCATACACCTCATTGAACTCCTATGCCATCACACTGCTAACAACAGCTCACACATATATTGCTGGCAATCTTTATAATATACCATTGAAATGGGAAGTGACTCTTTTAGGCATTAGGATACATTGTCCTCCTTTGATCACACACGTTTGTACTCAGAACTCCACTCAACATTACTGGTACCTAACTGAATACTTCTTTTCCAGCCTCTCCTTCCTGACTTTAAAAATATACACTTATCCTTGGAAACAGACTTGGAATGCGTACAGCCACCTCCCAGCACCACTGTCAGGTCAAAGAGCAGCTGCTGAGGTTGCTCTGGCACTTCCCGCTTATCAAAGGTTTTTAGTTTTGCTGAATTCAAGTTTCTCGAGAGCTTGAAGATACCACTGAACAACTTCACACAACGAACATAATTCACACTGACTATTCATATAACGGTTGATGCATATACACAGGTATGTGCTTCAGATGCTAACCATACTATTACCACACTTGAGTACTCCTAATACCTTTTGTAAAGAATTGCTTAACTGTCCTATCACTTTCTAAACTACTCTACACCCCACCGCCCCCCCAGTATTTGAGAGTCTTCTGAATCATCCATTATGGCCAAATAACCGAGGATGATCTTCCATCAGTTTCCCCAGAAAATGAATCCTGATGCAAGACAAGAATGAAACTTAAGGTTTGGTTTCTTTCTTATTTTTCTTAAGAACTATCTTTTTTCCAGAATTTCTATTATATCATCTATTCCCTTGTTAGAACTTTGCAGGAGATGAGGAGTTTGTTTTCTATACTGATAAAGTATAGCGAATTCAGATACTAAGGTTTATGATTAACAACCATGAGTTACACTGTCACATGTATCAACCGTCACGCCTTTTCTCTAATCCTAGGTAAGAAATTTAAAAAATGAAAGACTAGAGGCAAATTCAAGTATTAAAAATGTTAACATAAAATAACATTAATTATTTCTTACTCATTATATTTCTTTAGAAGACAATTATGGCCAATCAGAGCAGATACATGATGCAATGGGCAAATCACTTAAGGAAACAAAAGGCACTAAGGTGATCTTTCTATAACAGATAATAATTATAGGTATGTTGAAACAATTACATTTTTGTAACTCTTTGTTAGGCATCTTATAAGCAAGCAGAATTAGATCCAGAAGAGAATCTGAACGCCATACCACATATTAGATTCCACAATCCACAGATAAGCAACGAAGCTCCGCTCTGCAATGAAAAGGGCACTTTACAGATGCTGTCCAAATGTCTAATACTCAACATGAGTAGGAATTAGCCAAGTCAGCCAAGAATAAACATAAGAGAAAGATCAGGGGTTTAAGCCTCCAGAATTTCACACCATGCTGGGGGGGTGGGGGTGGTGGTGCAGAGGGAAGGAGGAATCCATTTCATCTACTCTTTCAACACTTGGGCTGCAACAAGGAGACCTGGGTTCAAACCATCAAATTGTACTTGATCATGTTTCTTGCCAGGCAATCCCTGGTCTACGTACCCCATTCACTCCCTTCCCAAGTTAAGTATTACTCAAGAATGAAACTGGCTGGGGTCTGGAAGCACCTCACACCTGAACATCCAGTGGCCTGGCAGTTAAGGCATTCCCTTTGGGAACTGACAGATGGGGGTTTCAAGTTCCCCCAAAAAGCAGAGTGACTTGAACCTAAATCTCAACATACTGGGCAGGTACTTAAAACATTTACCTATCTGTAAAGAAATGCAACATCACATCCTTTTTCTGAGAGGGGAAAAAAAAAAAAAAAGTGTGCAAGATTGGGCCTTTCTGTGTTTCCTGCTTCACAGAATAGCAGCATTCCTTGTACAACTGTGCATTACTAATGGTATCTCTGTTTGCTTTCTAATTTTACTGATGCAAGCTTTTAGAGTTACAGCATTTTTTTCTTCCCACACAGCTCTGTATTAGTATGCAATTAGACACTCTTGCAGTACAAAACAAGTCTTTACCAACAGACATACACAGTTTATCACCTCCAGTTAAAAAAATAGTCTGGTACGTAAAGTACTTATGTAGTTATAATTTCCTCTTTTTGTTTAGAGTTCTGCTTCATGCTTTAGTCTGGACTATACCTAAAACATTTGGTCATATAGCTGTACTAGGAATGCAGAAAGGAGTACATAAAATACTTTTGTCAGAACTGCTGTACTGAAGAGAGCTCCAAAGTAGATAATTATGCTAGAAAAAAACATTTTGCCAGGATACCTGATTTTAAACCACAGTATAAACTGTTTCCACCAAATGAGTTTTCTATCACAGACACAGCAGTAAACCTTTTCAAATATACAAATGTCTCTCTTTGCCCGTTAATAAAAGGTAAACAATGCAGCAGTATTTAATTAATATTTACAAAAAGTCTAGAGGTCTTCTGATGAATGACCAAAGTAGCAATTACTCTAGTGTTCTGAATACCGTAATGTCAAGCCTTTCTGCAACACAATCTGTCACATTAAGAAAGTACTTTAAAAAAAAAAGCCAGTTGCCATTTAAGATGGCAAAAAAGAAAGCCATTTAAGAATTTTAAACATGACATGTGAATACAAATACGGATCCTATTATCTAAGAAGTAGCAGGCTATTTGAAATCAGCCTTCAGTGTTCTAAAAGCCTAACACTAACAGGAATGCACTTAATCAAAAGTGCAAACTGGCAAAAAAATATGAGTAGCTGAAACAGGTAGTTACAACTGTTAGCATTTAATGTCAAGATCCAGTCTTTGAAGAGACATAACAGAATTTGCATCTAAAAATGCTGCAGAATTTTTTAAAGCCTGCAACTTCAAACTATAGCAAGAAAATTTAATTAAAAAGCAGCAAATGGAAGTGTTACGAAAATACAATTATTTAAATAGAAAAATACATATGGTTGCATATGAACTTCAGAGTACATTAGGCTTTCTGTGTCCATAATCCTCAGTATGAACACTAACCTCTACAATCCATTTTTACTACTTCACAGCACATATTTCTGTGGTAATGAAAGATGCCCAATACCCCTCAATGGCCCAAGTAACTCCTGCAGATTCCTAAAGTGGTTAAATCAGTCTAGTGAAGAAATACTTTTATTTACATTTCTCAGTAACTTCAGACCTTTTGAAAGGAAATTTAATAAAAACTATGTAGAACTACCATCTTTACCAGCACATAATTCTATATAGCAAAAAT
Organism: Podiceps cristatus; assembly: GCA_000699545.1. Taxonomy (NCBI): domain Eukaryota; kingdom Metazoa; phylum Chordata; class Aves; order Podicipediformes; family Podicipedidae; genus Podiceps; species Podiceps cristatus. The sequence continues at coordinate 66,399 of KL254908.1, forward strand.
TACCATCCACTCCTATTCCACACATTGCAAGGATGTAAAATCTGAAAGAAGTACTTTGAAAAGAGTTAAGTGTTCATGTATTAACATTTAACTCTTAAATTTAATTAACATTACTGTTAATAAAGTAATACATTCTAGCATGCTGCCTCAAACTGCCACAATATAAACATTTGATGCCTCGTTAAACCATTTACAATACCAATCATTAGTTAAGCTTTTAGCAGGTGATTTTTTTTTTTTTTTTAAATCACACCATGTTGGAAAACAGTTCATATGTGTGTAAAACAGCCAGACTCTAAAGTACTGAACACTTAGATTTGTAATAACAGCTCTAAGATGATTATAAGAAAAAAAAAATAAAAAAAAAAGGTACTTACTCTCTGTGAAAATTCAGAGGATGGATTAAAAACAAAAGATTGCAGGCTCAGATGACTAATTAAAGACAATTCAAAGATACCCTATTTTTGACAAATTCAGGAAAAACACCTCAATCCGTCAAAAAGACGGACAGGTCCCTTTAAGGCATATGAAGCTGTGCATGGAAGCAACAGCCACTTAGAAAAAAGACCACCAACAGTCACTTCTTAGAAGCTTAACTGCAGTCATCGATACATCATCACTTACATAGAATACAAGTATTCTGTTCTAGTAAGTGACCTAGGGAGGTAGTTTGTGCCCAACTAATTCCATTATAAAGGCTTTAAGAATTACCTTTTAAAAGAAAAAACCCTCGCAGCACTAGCTGACATTTATGCCTTTAATATTCCTCGTTGTTTTTCAGCGATCTGTCCCATGTGAGATAGCGAAGAATATTATTATTTTAGACAAGATTTTTTTTTTTTACATCATTGCTACACAAAAAAGGTCAAATACAAGTTAATTTAATTTTCCTGTGCAGTTTGTCATAGGAACACCTTGTCGAGGTGTTCTTTGTTGCTTGCCTGTAGAGTCTCTACCACAACACAGCCTCGGTTCCTCAGTCAGGAAAG
>JMFS01002234.1:0-11436 GCA_000699545.1 Podiceps cristatus
TGCCGCCCTCCCCGTTCCTAGTCGTGCAGCTTGGCACGGCAAGCTCTGGCCCGCAGAAAGGGGCGTTGGCAATCAACTGCAGCCCAGCCGCACGCACCCACGGAGGAACTTTTACTGGAATAAAACTTTACGCCGCTTGTGTTCAACTGTCGTGGCTTCGCAATCCCGATAGCAGCCAGAGGTCTTCTACAGCCAGTCGTCCAGGTATAATCTCTCAGAAGAAATAGTCAACGGCTTCCGTTATTACAAAGTCACTTTTAAAAGCAAGGGATGGGTATGCTTTCCTTTTTCAGAAAAGTGTATCATGCTATTTCTAATCCCTTAATTTTGGTTGAAATAACGAGAAACATGAGAGCGCTGAGCTGGGAATGAGGGACATAATGTGAAGGGAAGAAGACGGGAGCTGTCAGGTGTACTGCCAGGTAGTAGTCCATGAGGCTGTCAGAAGGCTTCGGTGGAAATTAGCCTTAAAAGTGCCTCATTCTATTATTAAGAACTTTCTTGCCCCTGGTCTTTCCCCCTTCTCCTCATCCACTTCGCATATTCCATTTTACATGTTTAAATAAAAAAAAAAGTCGATGTAAATGTCTTTTAAATTGACACTATCACAAGACATTGAGGTCCCTATGAATAAGTTACTGCACTCTGACATTTGGAAGTCATCAAATGAGACAGTATAATGTCAGCTTGATATTTTTCACACTATGAAAATATCAGCTTCATGTCAAAGATCTAAATTCCATCTCAACGTAATAAATTTTCTTGTATTCAGGGACTAGTGAAAATGCTAAATATTTAAATTTGAAATGAACTTCTACAGTTACAACCTGGCCTTCATATTCTGCTATTATTAAATTCAAAGTCAAGATCTTATATTCCCTCTTTTTTTTTATGATTTCTTCAAACATTGCAGTGTTTGATAGAATAACATTAGCCATATTCATTTCTCTAAATGAATGCTTTCCCATCAACATGCCGCAAATAAAAGTTCAAAGAAAACCTTGCTTTTTAGAGTCAGCCTATATTAAACCAGCTCCAACATCCTGTCATAAATCGATATGCCACTGACTATACCAGTATTTTCCACTTTGCCTGACAAGGCAAACAGGATGCAACCTTTCATACGTAGGTAAGATTAATCTTCCCAGCATTATTTGCAAAAGTAGTATCCTTTGCTTTCCACTCTATGGCTCCAGTCAATTAGGTGTTGCGTCGACAGCCACGAGTGATTATACCTAAAACTGTGCTTTTAGACCCATTTTCCCCTAACCTGAGTGGCGAATAAGAGAGGAGGACTAGACAGACATTTGGGGGGAAAAAAGGTCAGTGTGGAACATCCATCTACATCTTTTTTACCATCATTTCCATGCCAGCCACCCTGCCATCCCAGCTACCGCCACTGCAAGCGGTCCTAAAACATTGTACACTAGAAGGCATTAAAGGGCCACTTGGAAGCGTTGCCCATTTTGGGGTCACAAGACAAACACTAGCGAGGACCCCACAACCACAGCCAAGTGCGATGGCTAAACCTGCAACACAAATCACGTCCGTCATTTGGCAGCCCTGCTGTAGGACGGCTGCAGTTCCCGTGTTCCCTGCTGCGACAACGCTGACAGCTCGCATGCAGCCAGAACGGTGTGCTCACCAGCTCACCAGCTAGAACTGTGCTTACCTGAGTTAAATAGCACTGATTTTTCAGATACCTAAGGAAGAAACCATTATTTTTGAGTTAACAACTGTGTTACCACAATGGTAGAAGTTTTCCCCAAAATGGCTTGTACAAAAATGGCAGAGAGAAAGCAAGATAAAAACCTGTAAAAATCACTCCAAATAGGCGAAAAGGCAGAAGCTTAAAACAGAAAGAGAACCAACCCCTGTATTTGTGAAAAACTGTGATAAAAAATTGAGATGTTTTTCCTCAGTATTCTGAAGTATAGCTAGTAGAAAAAATTTCATCCTTTTTTTTGTGGGCCCAAAGCATGTGTGTTTTAAAGTTGGAATACATTCATTTAACAAAAAAATTACGTTGCAAATTAAAGCTGCCGAGATTTGCATGGTTTGTTAAATTCAACATTTTCATGAGGTTTTATTCTTTGGTTTTTGAAAATTACGTGATGAATTCTCACTGGTATATTAAAAATGCCTTCTCTAATTTGAGAAAAAACAAATCAGAGGAAGAGTCTTCTATGACTTTTAAGTATTCTAGAAGCAAGTTTTTCAATGATTTGTGGTCTAACTGTGCTTTTTAAAGGCACTTGCATTTATCTGCCATGCAAACTGCTTTAAGACAATTCCCTAAGACACTTAATCCTTTGGCAGATGGAAAATAGTTTTGAAAGTCTGCTAATGATCAATTAAAGCACTAGCTATCTCTACAGACAGGAAGTTTATGGGGTCATGGTCTTCAGAAGCTGGAGGCAAAAGCAGCAGCATGTTAGAAAAATAGCCAACTTTCTGTAGCTACCACAAAATTGGCAAAACGTCGGAAAACAAATATAATGACTTAGTCTTTAATGTTTGGGTTTGTGTGGTTTGGGTTTTTTTTTCCATAATATGTTGAAAACAAATGTGATGGTTTCTATTTTATGAGAGGCCATGGGCCAAACTGAATGTCAGCAAAGGAAACTATTCTTTTAAATTTCTTTTTAATGAGGTCTAATAACAATCCCAATACTTCCCATGAATTTACATTATCCATTGAAAATCAGATTCATTCAGACTCCAGTCATAAAAATACATACCCACACAGAAAATATGCAGAGATGTCTTGTGAGTAGCTGCCACTGGAATCAGTGGGTCACTGGTAAATAATGCATCATTTCACACATGCTCAAGGCCACACGTTTAGGTTTGGAGTCAAGACTAGTACTCTGTCCGCAAGTTTCCATACAATTTGATGTAAAAGTAGTAAGACCAAATAGATGCAACTGTCACATTCATAAAAGAATTTAAGATTCTTTCTCTAGGAGTTTGGCAAGCCGTGTTTTCTTGAAGGAGATGCACGTAAAAGTGATTAACCATCTAATGCGAACTAGAGAGGATGCTTTTTACAAAGTGACAGCTAGCATTGTAAGTCATTACTCTAGCCTCAAAACAAGTTCAGCTTCTACGTCCACCTGCTTGTGGAAACTTACTACGTGGATTTTCCTCCAGGTGTAAGATTAAAGTGTCATTTAATTTAGTAAATGCTGGGGATGGACCCCTTCAAAAAGTGAAGGAGTGGTGGTTTTGAAAGGGGCATTTCTACCCTCTATAAAAACCACAACATTAGTAAGAGTCCAAAAACGAGGCAGTGCTCCTTAGTTGACCCTTCATCTTTAGTTGCTGAGATACAGCAACCTTAGTATCTGCACCTCCCTCTTTTGAGCTCTGGCACAGTAACTGTTACTCCCCCCCAGTTTGACACGAGAGCTGGATGAACAAAATGGGAGCGTGTAAAATGACAGACTGTTTATGATCATTTTCAGAGCACCAAGAGGTCCTTTGCCATTGCCACACCCTTTGGAGGAAGAACAATTCATCATCATATTTTAGACTTTAAATAATTACTTTCAGAGCACATTAAAGTCCTGGCAGTAAATACATGACGTAAACATCGTCCCATTTCACACTAAACTACCATACCTCTTTCACATCAGAATTCAAAAATGGTAATCCAGAACACTGCTTTGGCAGTAAAAAAATAGTAATAATCAACAATGGACACAAATACCTTCTTACCAACAACACAGTCTCTCTCTTCTACAGCAAAGTAGGGCAGAAATTCTAGGGCTTAATGGAAAACTCTTAAAAAGACTGAAGCTAGGACCCTTGGCCTAGTATGAAAAGCAGAGTTGTTTCTAGGGAAGAAGGAAATAGATAAATAAAGGGTGACAGAAGCGCTACAGGTCCCCTTCCCAAACTGCCTGCTAGTTCAGTGCAAGGGCAAAATGTCATGGGATGACTCAACATAGCCAGGACCTCTAGGCATCCCGGAAGGACAAGCCTGTGAATTATTCCCCAGTTGGCCAGATACTAACAAGAGGTAGCGTGGAAGAGCAGGGCACTGGGCCAACCTCACCGAGTAAGGAGGGTGCTGTAGGCGCAGCAGCCAGGGGTTCGGTGTCCCTCTAGACTGGCAGCTCAGTGCCAGGCTCCCTAACTGCAGGGTCAGCCAGGGACGGCTGCCCGGAGCCATGCCATGGCAAGAGGCCACAGCCAGGTCTTGGAATGCAGAATGGTCTCCTGCTCCAGGCAATAAAGATCAGTATCATTCTTGATTACAAACGTATGACTGGAGACCTTATCACAGCTGGAGTGTTATGCCGGAGTCCTTTTCCGTCAGTCACAGAGAGTGCAGCTCCTGAGCACCACGCTGGCCCTGAAGAACACATCTTCAGCTGCAGACCAGGAGAGCTCTCCCAGCTTGTTTTAACTGCAAGAGTCAAACGCAATCGGTCAAGCAGGCTTCCACAGAGTGAAGCAGAACATAGGTGAACGTCAGATACCTAAGCACACAACAGATTTAAAAAGTGGCCCCGCTTTAGTGACAGTGTCTACGTTTCCCCTTTTGCATGTGGACAAGGGTAACCTGGTTTGAGATGCTGGGCTCCAAACTTCTATTTCAGCTGGACTGGGACTGGGAAACTGATGCTGCTGCAGAGTTCCCTGAAAGGGCCTATCAAGATACTTCCTCAGCTTTTTGAGCTTCATGAACTCTCCGTACCTTTCTGTACTTACAAAGAACGGATATGTATGTATTTGTTCATGCACATACACACAATTATCTTTAATCTAGCCTAAACAATAGTTTTAAAATAACCTCCTGAAGGGTAAAAAGCATCAATTTACATCACCATTTTACAAGTATACATTAGAATTCTAATCACTCTGACACCCATCTTCTGAGAAATAGTGAACTGTCAACATCATGCATAAAGTAACCTAAACCTACAAGGGAAAACTCCACGTTTACTTCCTTAAGTCTTACTGCTTGTAGAAATTACTGCTTACTGCTTGTAGATTATTTTCATTAACATTTCAAGGATTATAAAAAAAAACACCAAAGAAATTCCTTGCATTCCTCTCTTCAGAAGCTAGCCAGGCTCAGGATTAATATATTTGTTGTCATATGCTCTTATTTTGAGAGCTGCTGTTTTAGTTGGCAAACACTTGAATTTAGTCCTTGGGTTTTGGTTCTGTATTGACCTAAATAAATGAGCAGTATATATTCAAAGATGTGAATAGTTGTAACAGACTATAATCTCGTATGACACATGCAAGAGCTTATCTTAAAAATTCTTACAGCTAAAAATATGTTCACCAAATACCAAATTTAAGAAAAGTATATTTATTTGATTCTCCTTTTTGTTTGATGACAAAGCAGTACATTTCATTAACAGTAGCACAGAAGAGTTTTGAATCTATGTGAGATGGAACATAACAGAAGACGGTAAACACATGAAATGGCATGTGACACCAGATTTCACCAGATTTAGCAGCAATTACAAGTTCCATAATGCATTCAGCATCACACTTCTGAAATCAAAGCAAACTTGTTCTTTTGAAGCTTCTGAAGCACTTACATTGATGTACCTTTTCTATATTTAGTTGTGAGAAATACAGAATTCTGCGTATATCAAGTTACCAAATGTATACATAAACCAATCAAACAAAAACAAACACCCCAAAAACCACACAAAAACCCCAACAAACAAAATGCAGTAAGCCTCAGTCTTTACTGTTAGAACAGAGAGGATCAGCTCTTTCATTATCAGATATGCTTCACACAAGCTCACACGCTTCTCATGTATCTCCAGTCAGATGGAGGTTGTTTTTTTTTTCCCCCAAACTATTTTTCATTTATATATATAAAAATCACTAAAAAGGTGAAAAGGGAATGAGGAAAATGGATAGGGGTAAGAGCATGGTTTCCTCTTAGGATTCTGGACTTGTGGGTACTACTTAATCCTACTATGCATGACAGTTGCCTGCAAAGTGGGAACCATTCATCTCCATTAGCACCTTAAAGTATAGAAACTTCCCTGAAGAATTTTTTCTTAAATGGGAAGTTACTTGACTGAAACATTAAGGGCTTCCAATGTCAGTTAAAAATAATTGCTTTCAGAAAATGAATGTACAGCTGTTTCCCAGTTAAGATTGTGAAGTTTCATGGAGGAAGCTCCTCCTGTTTGAGAAGCTACAATATGATACTGTCTTACTCCTCCCCTTCCCAAGTGTTTTGCGTGGAGGACTCTTTCTCAAGAGTAATATATGCTGAAAGGGAAGAATAATTTAAATTTAGGGGTATCTGGCACCTTAAATTTAAAGCTATTACAGTGGAAGACTTAAAAAAAAAAAAAAGGTAAAAAAGTTAGCTTCCCTTATTAAGCACAAACATTAATCAAATCTTTTAAGCCACACAGCACTAACATGCACCACTCTTGGAAAAAGCTCAAATCAACCTTGTTTCTCAACAGTTTTGATACCCTTTTAGCCAAGTTACAGACACATCTGTAATATGCCTCACTATGCAGAAACATGTATCACTGTGTAGCCATACATCCCTGTGCAATTCTGTATTATACAATAAAACATGCTATGGTACAGTTGATGACACCAAGATGCAAAATACAGATGCACTGCATAACCATTTCTTTAAATAAGAATGTCTTGAATGCGTTGCATAAGACACACACTGAAGACACGAAAATAGTAAAAGAATAGTTTTCTTACATCTGGAAACCAACCTTTATAAATAGTCATTAAGTATCATTTTTATCTCCTTTTAGAAATTTTGTTTTATAAGTAACTGACACTCATTTCCTGCTACTAACAGATGTTCTTCTGTTCAAAGATAAATTGCAGATTAAGGCATGAGTATATTCTCCTTCTCAACTTAACATACCTTTAAAAATACTCATCCTGCACTGTACTTTAACAGAATAAACTTGACTAAAGTTTTCTGAGAAAGCATGTACTTGAACAAGTAAAGTGCCCATGTGAAAACAAATACGTGGTTTTACATAGTTAATAAAACACACAGTTTGAAACAGTCCAGATCTTTTACCCTCTATTCATCATCTAAGTATCCCAATACTGTAACTGTGAAATTGTTTATGAAATTTCCAGGTTTTACTATTTAAGTAATACTCAAAACTCCAGTTAGAATCAGAAACCTAACCTATGTGGTGCAGCACTGGAGTCATGAAATGAAAAGAAGGCAAGCTTACACAGAATCTGTGACAAAGAAAGAAAAGATTTCCTAGCTCTTAAGGAAATTAAGATAAGAGTTTTTGCTACTATAACTTTATTATTTCATTCAAAACACCATAAAGCATCGGTGCACTTAACAACGGATTTCCCCATCCTCCCTTCCCACCCCCAAAGAACAGTGGCGATGACGAAAATAATGACAGTTGCAGTGAACTTCTATTTCAAGTCCTAGTATTCACTTATGCTTAGTCAAGGAGGAAAGTGGTTTACTTTTGGACTACACACCACAGGAGTAGTTATGAAGTCCACCGCCACCAAGCTACCTTCATTCTGTCCCATACAGCTGAGAGAGAGTCAAACGCAGGGCGAACATCCAGGATAGTGAACTGGTAGTTCTTATCTACTGCTCCGCCATCATAGTAATCAATAACGTATCGCACTTCTTTTCCACATCGGTCAACGATCCAATCATGTCTGTCAAAGGGAAGTTCGTATCTGGCAAGACAGATAACAGACCGTGTAGGTGGTTAATGGATATTATGAACCTGGGAGAGGGAGTGGAAGTCCTATTTAAGAAGATTTATTTATCCAGACACTGGCATAAGATCCCCACTAGCAGTAATTACACTAAATAATTATAACTTGCAATCCCAGTTCTGAAACATCTTAAAATTAATTCTACACCATGTTTTCAGACACGTCTCCCTACCCTCCCACCTCACTGGAAGACCTTCCTTCCTGCCCACATACCCCATCCATGAACGTATTCTGGCTCTCGGTGAATACTCCTTTGCTTTGCCTCCAAACCGCATCAGTGATGGTCCACATGGACATTCCCTGGGCACACAATTAAAAAAGAAAATAGTTTTTACCTTTTAAAAGCAGTCTTATTTAAGTGTTTATGCCACTATGATAATTTCTTTAACAGGGAAAAAAACCAAACAAACAAAAAACCCAAACCAACCAAATAGGAGAAAGAACAGCAGTAAAAAGTTAATTGCAAGCAATCTCAAAGAGCTGCGGTTGTTTTTTTTTTTTTTTTTTTGGTTTAAAAAGTGCACCAGTTTCTGACAGCACTTACTGCCGGTATGGTAAGTACCCTTGATATGCTCCACACCATTGTTCTAACTTATCAACAGATCCTTTCTCAGCAAATCTAATCCACAGATTTAATAGATTAGAGAAGAGAAGAGAAAACCACTAAAGAACAGAAAACCGTAATCCAAACTACTGCGTAACAAAGATCACGGAATGTCAGAGAACAGCTTGTACATACAGAATGCTTAACTAGTCTGTCTTTTCTAGGAACAGGGACTATACTGACCCCAAGGTGACAGTTTGTTTTACACCAGTTACTTTTAATCTAAGTTTACATCTCTCACCTTTTTCATTACATAAAGATTTCAATTAAATAATTCACAAATAGGTACATTAAGAAGTTAATTTCTCCAATTCCATATTACACGCACACCACAAAAATGCCCTTCTGGATAATCTTTCTCTGTATCAATCAAAACGCAGGCTCCTACAAGACCGTAACTTTTAACACGTATCAGCACCAGAATATTTCTGTGAAAACTAAGGAGACATTTTACTTTCAAAGAATTACAAAAGCAAGAGCTAAAACAAAGGATTTGTTTTCCATTTCATATGTACATACACAGCATGAAGAGCTTCCCACTTCAAAATCTCCTTCCAAGCTTGCTCATTATTTTGGTTGTGAATCTTAATAATGTTGGTCATGTCTTCACCTGTTATGTCATCATCTTTCCACCTCCACCTGAAAAATAAAAATTTGAAAATAGTTCACAAGCATTACAACTCCACCTTCCCCGGTTCACCTGATGGGCTTTTGAATCAAGGGATTCAAGGTGTTACGCAAAGACACAAAGCAAGTATGGAAACTTCTGAGTTATCTGCTTAAACATTTTCAGAACCACTTCACTTTCCTTGTAGAAGTGTAGTTGTCAAAGGTGTCACCATAGAGATCCACAAATTCTAGTCAGCTAAATTAGCAGCTTAACTTCCTGATCCAGTTATCAGTGTGCAAACATCAGAACATCTGCAGTATTAGTAAAAATGCTTAGCAAAAATCCCACTTGCCTTCCAAATGCGCAGAAGTCCTACACATTTTGTGTACACTTAGAAATGCCCTTCATCTCTCTGACCCTGCACTAGGACTACACATGTGCTTCCCTTTCAGCAGGCATAGCTGAATACATTTAAGTGTTTAGAAGATGAAAACTTGTGTGTTCAAAACAGACTGCTTATGACCTACTGTCTTCAGAAAAATATTGATACACAGAACAAATAGGAACTGCCTTTAAAGTTGATCTGTTTGAGAATTACAAACAAATAATTACAAAAGAATTAGGAAACAGCGGCACAAAAGGTTTTTTAGGTCACAGGAAGACATTTATCATTCAATAAGATCTTGCCTACACTGAATTTTTGTAAAGACTGAAAACATGTACTTGTCAAACAATTTTCACGTTTTTAGCAATTCTGCAGAGCCAAATTAGATGTTCTCACAATCATAGAACTTCTGCTATCAGTTTATAGGATTAGCATGAAGCTGACTGAGTTTGAAAGCTGGCAATCACACAAAATTTGTCCATGCCTATGCACTGACTTCTAAGAAAATTTCCTGAGCTAGTGGCAGTGACCTGACGTTCCCCACTGTCTTGCTGATCACTAGAGGAGACAAGGCCTTTGAGAGCAGCTCACCCTTTAAAATAAAGCTGTTTATACAAATAGTAATTTTGAAAAGAGCTAGTTAATTTATTTACTGCTTAGAGTCCACAAACTCTTAAATAATATCAAAGAATAATAACGAATGGTATTACTTCATGAATTTCAGGTTCACAGACTCCAGCTGATATTTCACAGTGTATTTACCCTTTTCTTAGCATAGCATTCCAGAACATCTGCTCTGAAGGGTAGACCCATTTCTTGTCAGAATGTGCTCTAGGAATGGAAGATTCTTCTCTAACAGTCGACAATGGAAATGGTTGATCTGGGGATGGCTGCTGATTAGGAGGAGGCATCTAGAAAACAAGGAGAATCATCAACAAACTAGAGTATGAGTTTGTTCGTTTATGTTATACATTTGAGAAAAATCAAAGCATAATCAATCAACTGCTATAGAGATCAAGAAGCTCAGCCTTTATTTAAGTCCACCAAAATTATCTTTCTCTTTTGCAGTAGAACTCTTGGCATCAGTTTGTCATCTGAAGACTGAAGGACCCCTTTTGCCTAAACTTCAGCTCTGAAAAGAGCAGCGCTTTTTGTGAATCAGAGGAAATCTTGGAGAGACCTGAATCAGAAATTACCTATACTGCTATTTATTACACAGAAAATTACTGAAACCCACCAATAAAAACCATGCATGTAACTAACAAACAGAAACAGACAGCAACAAAATAGAAAACCACCTTTTATCAGAGATGTAAATTCGAAAAAGAGAACGTTAAATAAGATGTAACTTGTTTTTATACAAGTATTTGCACACAAAATGAGAAAAAGTGTTAAAAATTTTAAAATAACATCATTTGCCAGTTCCCACCTTATACAGTATCACTATTTACATTTTGCAGATAGTATTTCAGAAGAAACAAGACTGAAGAAAACATCTGAAATAAGCAAAAGTTACCATATTGCTAGGATCTATGTCATCTTTCACTTGAGATGCACCAGACTTCACTGGACATGCTACAAATTCATACGCTCTTTCTTGATGTGCAGGAACATTGTCTGTGTTCTCAGTTCTATGATCAGGAGTCTTCATGTGCATCGGACAACCTGAAATACAGGAAAAATAACACATACTTTGCTACAAAATGAAAATTCTAAGACATGACAGGGAATGGAAACAGTTCATTGAACGTTCATGTAAATACAAACCGGTATTTCACTGCTTCTTCTGAGCTTTGCAACAGATTTAACTGCACTATTTCCTGCATTTTAGGACCCAGTACCACAGTAAGATCCAAGCTTCTGATGTCATCCTTGAACGCCGATTCCCCACCCCATGCCAGCCCCTATACTCAACTGTTTAAACTTAAGGTTTCCACAGCAATGTTAATCCAACGTGTGTTGATTGTGTCAATGGAAGAGCTGACATCCTCCTTCTCCAGACATTCATCTTATCCCACCCTTCTGCTGCCCCCTTCCAGATGCATGTTCTTTAGCAACAAGCACCCGCTCCCAGTTACCTGCAGGGACCCCTGCACCTCCCGGACC
>KL254909.1:1336-13210 GCA_000699545.1 Podiceps cristatus
CGTTCCGCGGGGCTGCGCTCAAAAGCGAAGGTGCCAACACGATGGTCTTTCCTGCCTTTTACCTTTTGTTCTGTCTTGCTTTGCGGTCTGAAGTAGAAAACACGCACCGCGGAAGCATGTAGCGTTTTCTAGGTCTTAAAAGGCTGTGTGCAAGAGCAGTTCCCCTTTAAGGCCTTTTACCAATATTTAGCCATCACTCTCAGTCACAAAAGCCCCTGTCTAACCTTGTTGATGCTTAACTTTCCATACGTAAAATTGCACGGGCTCCTAAGTTTTGCTGCTCTACCCGCACTCAGCCATCAGTGGTGTGATAGCATAGATCTGTTTAGTGTTTAGGTTACACTTAAAAGCTCTGCCAACTCTCATAAAAGAGGCTTTTGCCTGCCCGTTCCATTTGCTGGACAGATTCAGCGGTATGCGGACTGCACTGGCTCAGGAGCACTGAGTTAAAAGGGGCTTCTTGACCCACGGGGGCCTGGCTCCAAAGCCATCTGTTAAAAATGCCAGCAATGTCTCTTGTAGACAGGCCCAAGTACTGTCTCACAGCTGAGGAGACACAGTACTTCCTCGTGCCCATTCATAAGGCCTACTCAAATGTGCTGCAATTTCACACAGATGGAGCAGTAATAATAGAGTCGTGGGGCTAATAACATCCGTATCAGAGCAGCAGCTTACCTAACCGAAGCTCCCAGGTGAGCCTGGTGTAAGATCATGACTCACTCTGTAGGGGAGGGTAGAAAACAAACCTTAATACCTGCTCATGATCTGATGCAGAGAAAATTCCCATCTGGCTCCATATCTGTGCTTGGCTTTATGCTAAGTGGATTAGCAAAACACCAACCAAACACATCTGAATTTCATGCTCTTTGCTCTTTCTGTCAGCTTGCTAACACATGTTCTCCGCAGAATTCAAATTTTCTCTTGTGTGAAAAACATAATACATCAAGTGCAGATTTCTGTGTGTACCTTGCCAAAGTCCTACCTGTAGCTGGAGCCAAACCCCAATGCTGCAGAGGTTAGCAGAAATAATACCCCAAAGCCAAACAGTATATCAAAATTAAAAAAAAAAAAAATCCTCCTGATCTCCCACAAGCATGTCAGAAGAAACCTGGAGGCTGGATATTAATACAGTGTAAACACAGTGCAAAGAAACTGTGTGATTGAGCCTTCTACCATAGTTCTGCAGATACGCAAGTACAGCAGAAAACTAAGCATTACTAGGACAGACTAAGGTAACAAAGATTTTTCTGAAGAGGGCAATGTTTATGAGAAAAAGCTAGTAGCACCACTTCTCTTATACCACCCTTTCCACAACTTTATCTTTTCAACTAAGTCACTTCAATTGTATGCATCTGCTGGATCTGAATGTCATTATTTAATTATCCAGAGGCCATCTTCCTAAATACAAAACCTCAGGCCTATCTCCAGGGCCATGCTATCTCAGGAAGTTTGGGGGCTGGTCCAATCTGCCTAGCAGCACAGCCGGCCAGACCTTCCCCCTCAGAGCAAAGGAGAGAGGCCCTCCAGCTGCCTTCTACCCCGTTACAATGAAAGGGTGGATAAGGGGTAGCAACCTCTCCTTGACTTTTGCACCCATTCTTTCCCCCTACAGACCACACATGCGGGGAGCAGGGGGCAGACGTACTAAACAAGCGGCAAGAGCCATGGAGCCAGCACCGGACAAAATCAAAAGATGTCCCAGTCTCACATCCCAGCACTTGGGTGCCTTACAGAAGCACCAGTCCCGTGAACTTTGCTGAACATTCAGAGTGCTCCTAACCAAAACGTTTGCTATTCGACTGGTTTGGCTGACTGCAGCTTAGGAAACCATCCAGAGACTTAGATTTGAATGCCTGGGGTGACATCCTTTTCCATGGTAGGCTTAGTATTTTGCATACATTTCTCAGCTAGAAGGGCTGCTGTTTCAAGAGTTTTTGAAATATTCCTAAACAATATGTATGGAGTTTATCGGTATTTGTGCCGAAAGTCCTTAAAATTTCTTTATCTTGAAATAGTGTCGTCTTCCAGCAGCTTTGTGTTCCAACTACAGTGACTGAGCTTGGGTTTGGTCACCGTATTCAGAACAAAGACATTCAGCTACTACAGCTTTTACTCATAAGGAATGAACCACCAGGCTGACATCTGAACGAACTAGTATTATTATGTGAAGCAGGTGTTTGCCTGGCACAACCGTTAGTCAGAAATTGCTTCCTTGTAATTCTCTGGTATTCCTAGAGGATGATTGATATCCAGTGGCATCTCACAGAAATTCCTGCTCCTTGCTCCTCCATGTTTGAGGGACTACATACTGTGTACCACAAGAAAATCTCCTAATACTTGATTTTGGACCTATAGCCTCCTTTTAACAGAATTACAAATGCAAAACTACTTGACATCGTAACTTGAAAGAAAACAAACTCTGGCAACATTTGAAAATTTTCAAAGTATGCTTCTGTTGGATAATATGCTGTCCTTAGATGACCATATTTTTGTAGAGGAAGAAGAGAGGGAACAGCCATCAGACTTCAAAGCATTTCTAATATTTGGGATGAGGCATTGCATTAGGAAGCCTGTTGATCATTTTTATCATTAAATGCTTCGCGAATATTGCTTCCTCTTCTCTTGTAAAGCATGCTTGTTTCTTTCAGAAAGCCTTTCCTTCAGCTGTTTACAATAGCATAGTGGCACTGAAAAAAGGCTCAATTAGAGATTGTCTGGTCCTGAATAGTTGCTTTCGTGTGTTTCTGTTCTTCGTGGGAGTCACTAAACACCTGCTTCTTTTTGTCTCCCCTGCCTCATTATTGTTATCTCTTCATTCTTCCTTCTGTTTTGTGTTTTTCTTCCTAATTAGACACCTTTCACCTCTCAAAATACAGAACTAAAGTGATGTTTACCAGCATCTCAAAATTCACTTGGATGCATTGTATCCATGGCCAGTCCATGCACTTTGTGTAGTACTTGGGACAAGCTAAAGGGGCTCTCGGGCTCCGAGTGTGTGTGAATCTTGGCAGATGGTCCTTTTGCTCAGAAGGGGAGAGACAAGGGGCACAGCACTGGCAGCACGCAAAGGAGACCACACAGTAGCAGAGGCCAGGGACCGTCCTGTGTGCCAGAAAAGGGATTAAAACTCCCAATTGTGCTCTAACTCTAGTCTTGTCAGGATTCAACTTCTCTAGTCTTGTCAGGATTCAGCTTTAGATCCTGCCAGCTATTCTGGGATAAGTGAGAGAGCTCAGTCACAATTGCTTTGTAGGCATTAGAGGAATTAGTACAATCTTTAATAATCTTTGCAAAAATCACGCTCTGAGGTTTTACCCAGCATAGATGCTAAGCAATGAATCTGGATCAGGACTCGTGTTTCCGAGCTGTACATTAATCTGCTATTCTGTACGGTCATCTTTTTTAATAATGGGGTTTTGCAGATCGTTTAGCAAAACCCCCTGTCTGTTAGCCATCACCTGCAGATCTTGTTTGCTACCTTCCTCCGCATTCTCTAATGCTGTGTTGTACCTCAGCCTTTCAGCCGGTAGCCCGTAGGGCTGAGTTTTTGAATGGCAGCTGCATACTGGGTTTTCTTCACTGAGCTTTTAGGGTAGCTTTGCAACCCTTAATTGTGGCTGAAAGACAGAATTGGTTCCTGTGTGCTTCTTTAAGGTGTCCTACAGATGAAGAGGGGTTCTGATTTTTCATTCACTTGCTTTCCATCAGGAGAGCCTGCACAAATATTTTTTATTCCTTTACACTGAGATCAAATCTATGAGGAAATTGTGCCTCATGCACAACGCTCAATTCACCCTAATTTCAAGTGATACGTAGGGCCCTCCTTGCCCCCACATTTCACTAACAACTTCGGCACCATGCAGTTAGAAGACACTTTACTAGAGCAAGACAAGGAGGCCTGCACATGCAAGCTTAAATATGTGGAAACTTTAAAGGATTTTATAGAACCTAATAAATAAAAAAACCCCAAAAAACAAAAAAACAAAAAAAAACCCAAACAAACAAACAAAAAACAACAAACAAACAAACAAAAAACCCACAAAAAAACCCACCACAAAAAAAAAACAACCACAACATCTTAAAATCTAAATTATTATAAACTCATTTGATAGATGAGCAAACCAAACACACAGGAAGAAAATGATCCCACAACACATGTTGTACCAAGACAGCGTTAGCAAGAACAGAATCTGAGTTTCCCGACCCACTCCTCTAACCGAGAGATCAAGAAATCCCAGGGTTAGATGTGTATGACTCCTTGTACAGAAGCAAGCCTTTTGAGTTAAGTCTTCCTTAATTTCCATCAACAAGTTTGACTTAGAATTACTACCCTGAGGGATATAGATTTAGGTTTGGAAGTATCTGCTTGCATTAGTTCAAGTCAGTGCTGTCTGGGAGGCAACATGAAAAGCCCAGAGAAAAGGCATCATCTACTGATTAGTCCCGGCTCTGGTGTAGCTGCGGGAACTCCTGCGGACTAGTGGGCTGCAAAGCCAGCGTTTTCCTTCCGTACAGACTCCACCAGCTTCAGAAGTGGGGTCAGATACAGTCCCATTTCAATTCAAAATGCAATAGCTTCCCTAGAGAACTGTATCACGCTAGAATTAACCTATGTAAAATCCCAGGAGCTTGCTCTCTTTCCCATCAAAACTAAACCTCTTTTCTTCACCCTGAATTCCGGTCTCAAATCACTTCCTCATCATTATTGTCACCATTTCCCCTTTGCAATTCTTACGACATCGGCTGTTTCACTGTCCGTCGTGCCCCGAGGCGAGAGCCGCTCTAGCGCAGTCGCAGGATGTCATTGGTGGCAGCCTGCCAGGGAAGCAGAATAGAGTGGACCTTTAAAATCCCTCCTGGGACACTTCTAGAGAAGAAATGGTATTTCATGTCTCTTTTTCCTGACATTACCTTCAAGCCTATAGATTGCTGTGATTTTTCAGTAAAACCGTTGTCCGCTGGAAAATAAACTGAGACCCCAATTGCTCATCCCCCTAGGAAAATGAACAGTTCTACGAGCTGAGCTGTCTTTACTTGTTTGAGTGCAGGCCAGTCACAGAGAGATAAAAGGCTTGTATCCCTCTGCTAATCGTCTGTCCACCTCAGTCATCAATACCTTAATACCTCCTAAAGAAGCAGAAAACTGCCTCTCACAACAGTAGATTGGAGCTAATGAAAAACGTATTTGTCTCAGAGATGGGAAAAAAATTGAAAAGGTTAAGTGAGCAACAACTGAAAATGTAATTTTGTTTATAATGAAAATAATTCTATTAGTAATTGTACCTTGCACTGCTTTTCACATTTCATATTATCAGCTTGTACCTACACTTTAATCAGATTAATGATGTCATCTACATATTTTAAATGCCAAAAAGACTTCAGTAAAATAGTGCCAGTGGAACTAATTGGGAAAAAAGAAAGAAAAAAATGATACACAGTTCATGGAACTACCAGAATCCACAAGAGAAGCAAAGCAAATGAGTCGAGAAAAACAATTCTTTTACAGTGAAATACATTTTTTAATGAACTGAAAATCTAAGCATTTCTTATCTTCTGCAGCCTTTGGTGTCAAAACTCACGTCTGCTTTGTGTTACAAATACAAACGGTCCTTCCCAATACAGCCAGTGCCAGGCAGCACAACTTCTCCCCAGCCCTCGAGTACTGTCCGTGAAGGGAGAGAGGCGGCCGGCGAGCGAAGCTGAGACCGCGCGGCCTGAGGTGGGGCTACTGGGTGCTGCTGCCTTGCGCCGCGGGGAAGGCCGGCGGCTCTCCCGCAGGTACAGCAGGCTTGATCTGAGTGACTGAAGGCAAAACCAAAGCCGAGTGAGTGACACGAGCAGAATGAGGGAGCACTGGTAGAGGCAACAGCAGAATGAAAGAGGAGTCCAGGGCTTGCGGTAGGAGAGGAGGAGACCTTCCATGCATACTGAACACTGGTTTGATTAAAATGACTTGTCACTTGAAGGTGAAAGGGAGTTCTAAATTATGTTTCTATATCTGTCCCCCAAAGGTTTCAAATGGCTTTTTCAAGGGATTTGACTTCGGATTTTCTTCCTAAAAACATTTGGTGTCAGATTTAGTTACTCATTACATATGAAATTCAAGATCAGGACGCTAACATCTGGTGGAGTTCTTTCTGTAGCAGCAGGTGGAATTCCTGGAAAGAAGTAGTGTTTCATTAGAATGATAATGCTAGGAAATTTAGGGGTTTGCTGATAGAAGCAGAAAAATATGTTGTCTCTAAACTTTAAAACAAAGAAATTGTAAAGCTCCTTCTGCCTTTGTTGTTGAAAACATCATGTCAGATTCATAATAATCCATTTTAGTTTACGCTTCTTACATTACTAAAAAGAAATGGTACTTCTAACATTCATCACATGGGAACTTGCATAAAAGAGAAATTTGACTTTGCCAAAATAGCATCTTCTGACTTCTCCGCATCATGCATTCAGTTCAGATGCATGTTGCTCTTTCTCCTGGCAGTTAACACCTGAAACAGTGTGTTTATGCAAGTTTGACCTTCCTCTTCTTCCCTGTCTCATTTCTGTTTGCGTGAGCACTGTGAGCTGATAAACTGAAGTACATTTTTAACGTGTATCTACTTTAGAAAAGCCTTGAAAAGACGACACCTCTTTCTCTGACACAAAGCTGTTAAAAATAGACCGGACTTATTCCTTCCCATCACAATCATGAAACAACAGTTAAAGCCCTCCATTTGTTGAAGCAAGTAGATGAATAGCATACAATAGACTCCCGCTACGCCTAGCAAAGCGTCCATGAAACAAAACACGTTAACAAACCTACGCACCCTGCCAGCTGGATAAGTGGCTGGTTCTGTATGGACCCCAGGCCTTGAATGTTTGAAGGACAACAGTTATCAAACACCATAAACCCAGATAAGATCATAACCAAGGCTGACTTACTGATTTTTTTTTAATTATTATTTTATTGGGTTTTTTAAATAACAGTTACCCTAGCCACAGTAGATGCCATGCTCCAATACCTTTAACAAACCAAAAGGAGAAGGGCGAGAATCTCTCTTGATTTTATTAGGGTTTCAAAATGATTTTTTTTTCCTGCAATCTACAGCTGAATGTCCCTTTCTCCAATAAACAGTTACTCCCATTAATTCAACAGAAAATTAGAATTAATTAGTTTGCACCAACTAACATTACTGTAATATTGGCTTCACAGTTATCTTTTCAAAAGCATGCTAAGTGGCACTTTGCAACTCAATGAAATTAGATAAATATTTTTTTTCCTCACTTTTAAGGCAAAAATCAGCTGATTGATAGTCACATTTGTGAAAGGAAAAGCCCAGCTGTAGCTTTTTAAAAATCAACATGAAATCAGGAGAAAGGTTTAATTTCAAAGTTCACAGAAACATAATTAAATGTTAAGCTTTCCCACAGGAAAAAAAAAAAAATACATTCAGAAAAGACCACATTCCTGCAGACTAATTCATAGGAATATAGAGATTAGCCTGTTCGAGTAAATCAGCTGGTCTTCAAATCACCTGCCATATCTCGGAAGCACGTTTCAAAGATGGCTGTAACAGTCAATACAACAAAAAGATAGGAAATGACCAAAGCCAGTGCTAGGTTTTTGTAACTGGAGGTTATTGATTTAATTGAATCTCCCAAACCCGCAGGTTTCTAGTGACAGTCTCTAACGCGGTCAGTTATGGGAACCCATTATTAGGGGCTTGTGGCTTTGCCACGTTTTAGCATCATATTCCCCATAAGCTCTACGTATATCAAGAAAAATTCTTCTGTCATTTACCAGCAAGATGCCGGGGAAAAAGCTCATAGGTTAATCTCTAGCACGAGTATCTTAAAACTGCTAAATTGGGAAACTTAATACCTCTATAGATTGGCAAATGGACTTAAAAAAATGTGACCTGTTGTGGGATAGGAGAGCTGTTTCCGCCAGAAGACTAATTTCACCTCGGTTTCTGACCTGTGCCGGTGCTTTCATAAGAGAGTGTTTCACTGCTTACTCATTTTTTGTTCACATGAGCTGTAGGTTGTGGTCAGAGTGTAACAGCACCTGTATCATTAATGTTGCATTTGTTGCAAAAAAATGATAGTGTTTAAAGTGAGAAAAGGAGCTGAAGAAAAGAGAAGGGAGTCTAACTGTTTAAAAGGGTACAAGCTGGTCTGGAGAACTGCATTTTAATTCTACCAGAAAAGCCTCTCCTATATTTTCTTCCCTGGAAGGGTGGTCAGGCATTGGAACAGGCTGCGCAGGGAAGTGGTTGAGTCTCCATCCCTGAAGGTATTTAAAGAACAGATAGATGCGGTGCTTGAGGGCATGGTATAGATGGACTTGGCAGTGATTGGTTAACTGTGGGACTCGATGATCTTAAGGGTTTTTTCCAACCTTGACAATTCTATGATTCTATGATTCTATGATTGTTGGGCAAGTAATGAAAACAAATCCTTTTCAGAGGCGCTTATTAAAGTGCATTCTTTGTGTAAGGGCTATCTGGGTCTGGTCTGCAGAAGGGCTACTTGAAAGGGAGTTAATCAGAACTGTCCACTGAATGAATACATTAGCATAAATGGCTAATTTATGTCTTTTAAATTGGATAGAAAACAAATAAACAAACAGATCTCCACACCTTTTAGTATTGCAGGTTTAGCCTGTCCTTCAGTTCTTCTTGTGTAAAATGGGAAGAAGAGTATCTCACGGAGGTGTTGTGAAGATAGACACCGTTTATGTTAAGTACTCAGATTCCATAGTAAAAAAACCCACAAACAAAAGCACCTGAGGGCATTAGTAAACCTTCCATCCGCAGAGAGTCAGAGTAACGCAGTAAATAGGGCACTGAGGCCACACAATGAATGGGAAAGATGTAAAAAAATATGTTAAGTAGCTAGCCACAGAGTGAGCGCAGGGCATGAGAAGAGGTCACGAGCCAAGAATCTGGTGGAAGAATAAAGCAAACTGACTTAAATGGTGAGTTACATGGATGCAGTGATAATTTTGATACTCCCTAACTTCTTAGCAAATTCATTTTATATTATTTTCTTTATCATAATTATGTCAGCGGGGCTATTTTCTGATAAGGTTCCGTAGATTTTCTTTGTACAAGGAACACATTACATGCAAGCAGTTTTTAACAAATAGGTCAAAGAAAGTATAATAACAAAGTCAGAATCAACAAATGCTGTAATCATATTGTACTTCAGGAATAATAAATCACTCTTAGAAACACTTCAGCATATATATTTTATCAACTCACGAATTTAGTGTTCTTGCAGCACTCCACTCACTGGGTTTGCTTTGTTAATGGAGAGTGTGAACAGAAAAAAATGATAAAAACCCACAGCTAAATTATTCATGTAAATGATTTCACACCTAAACATTATGTGAAAACCACTATGTTGTTAAAAGAAAAGATACCTTGACTCTAGTCATCTCGTTGCACTTGTGAAATGTATTCCGTACATGTTACTTGGTGCAGTATAACTGAATATTGCAAAAGTTTAATTCCAAGGTCTTGGGTGTTGGAAAGCATTGGCAGGCAGTGGGTTTGCATCCGTATTCCCTTAGGGGTGCGTGGACAACCGTATAGAGGTCCTTAAAAGAGAAGGCAGCCTACTGCCAGCTCATCTGAATCTCCCCTGGATAATTTGGAGAAAGTTACAAATCCAGGAAAGGAACTGGAAGCACTAGCTCAGAAGACCTGGCACCAGGTAGCAATTCGAAGGGCCTGCACTTAAAATCCAGTCCAGGGCCCAGCCTCAGAAGCGCATGACATGCCTGAAAGTGCATAAAACCGAACACGTGAATTTTAGCACAAGAATGTCAAATTCACATGAATTATCTCAATAATATCTATGAAAAAGTGAATTCTAGTTCTCATTGCAGATGGGAGCTTAAAAGATGAGTGGGCTCATAACTTAGAGTGTGCGATATCACGTCTAGAGAGGCTGCCTGTAGACATCAGAGAGCATTCTGTGCTTTTGTCATGTTTCTTCAGACTTCTAAGTTTCACTTAACACAGCATTTTCTACAGAAAAAGACATCCCTGTTTTGCTAGTGGTGGCAGTCTAAATGGTCTGCAGGTCCCGTCTTGGCCCCCGTTCCCAGTTCTTGTGGCAGGACAGGTACCAGAGTATGAAGCTGAAAGGCACGAGCGGGTCGCTCTGGGCGGGAGTTTGGCGTCCGTGTAGCACCACGGCCCCTCGCCAGCTCGTTCGTACCGCGCCAGTCAGGAGGCTGAAGTCCTCGCGCTGTCCCGATGGCATCTGGGACCAGAGCAGGCCTGGAGTGGAAATGGATGCACTGCTGGTTCCATGGACTGCTCTGTTACATCTTCTTTGCTGGAGCCTGGGAAAGAGCTTACGTAGCCTCTTTTGGATTTAAGCAAAATGCTGTAACTGAACTATTTTCAGCTTCCAAAAAATTATGTTTTCAATGACAAATTTAAACTAATTGCTGGTTTTGCTGCTACTTCAGAGTCTTGGGTTTTGTTTGATCAGCTCTAATATTTATTTGTGGGTGCCACTCAGAAAGCAATTTAGCCCATCGTCACTTCTACAGTTACACTTCTACAGCCACAAACTTGGTTTTAAGCCAGAGGCAAGTACAGGGTTACTTACCATGCGCAGGGTAAGCCACACGCACAAGCGGTGATTTGGCTCAGACTGGGATGCTGGCTCTTGCGCAAGAAGCAATACTTTTGCAACCCTTGAAAAGGGCAAACTGCAGGACATCGACATCTATTGAAGCTTTGCGCTCTGCCTCTCCTTCCGTTTAAGGCCTGGAGACTGACTCTAACCTTTGGGTACAGCCACAGAGCTGAGCCAGCTCCGGACTTCCCAGTTCTGTAAATAAAACTGAGTTTTGCAGTGGTGGTAGAATGGGAGAGAAAGGAAGTCAGGGCTGGAATGGAGGAAAATTCATATTAAAACAGGGCTTTGTTTAAAGGACCAGTGGTACAGGCAGCTGACTATGATTTTTCCTCTGCCCTAACATTTAACTCAGCCTGTGTTACAGACCATCCCTCCTTGTCCTTCCTATCCCAAACATGTCCTCCCCTGCCCTCCCCAGCCGCGCTTCCCTCATTCTCAAATGTCTCTTTGCTGACATTCAGAGGGGAAAGAGGGAGTTGGTTTGGGTCAAAATACCAGAGGACTCCTGCTGCTACCGGGAATGTCCACCACCTGTGAGGGCTGACACCTCATCGGCATCCATCACAGGAGCAGGTTAGAGGCAGGGGCAGCTCTTCAGGTTAGAATAGCTGATTCCCTATAAGTTAACCAGCTGCCCCCCTTCTTTGCCTATACCTCCCCAGCCTCCCCTGCCAGGCAGGACACTCAGACCCTTCTGGGCAATTTGCTGGGGACGTGTGTGGTCCTTGTGAGTACGTGAGGTTTGGATCCATGCTCAAGAGCAAGCCTTCAGCCTCTTAAGCAATTAGACTACAGCGTATGTTCCTGTGTGCTCAAATCTTAAAGCTATTTTCATTTAGTTGTTACTCAAGCAGGCTGCCTCGGAGAGCACTGGGAGCTTGCCTTGGTGACAAATATCTGAGGGAAAATAAACTGCTGGTGTTGGTACTTAGCTCCCAGGCAGGACTGAAGGACAGCAGAAGAGTGATGCTTAGCCACCTCAATGGAAAAATAAAGTAACACCATTTGAACAATAGCAACCTCTATAGGCTCTCCTAATTTATGGTAGATATATGCGCCAATTGGTTTTGGAAAAATTTCCTTTGGTCTGAAGTAGGAGGAATTTAGCACTTGCAGTAAAACATACCATCAATTTTGTTGTGATTGAAAATGAAAGACTATTTCCTTTCTATGTTTCTTTTATATCTTTTTATTAAAAAAAAGGCTCAACATGCAGGAAAATGGGGGGGG